>JAVTVY010048372.1:0-24718 GCA_036873755.1 Hanleya hanleyi | reverse complement strand
ATGCATACATGTACTTTCGTAATTAATTTTGAGACGTTTGAATACCTATTGGTTCATACCAATGAACGTTAATTGAGGATCTACTTCACGGTATACTCTTCGGATAACTGTACCGAGATAAACTCGATAATAACTAGACATTGTTGGTACAATGACACGGTCTTCCCTTCTGACTGCAAATGAGTCAATACATGGTTGCTGGTCGCTTTGATCGCGACCATTGTTTCGGTCGTTTTGCACGCACAGACATTTTTCGCCTTGCTTGTTACTACCTTATACCTTTTATTGCATTTTTCTTCTCAGAAACCTGCTTATATTGGTAACCAGCAGCTGCTGAACACATTTCCGAGCTTTATGTGGGCCCTAGACCTATCCGTCATCTAAACGAAAATGTTAGTACGTTGAAATGTGTCCAGAAAATTTTCCCTGGAGTCCAAACATTGGCTTGAATGGAGAAAGTTAACCTTGAAAATTGGTCGCCCGGAGACTGCACTTCTCACATACTCTTTTTCTGCTCGATAAAATGACCCGAAATATCGATGGTCGTGTGACGCAAAAAGCAAAATTGATCCCATAGTTACGAAATCATAATCAACGAAAGAACTCATTCTTGGAAGTGCCAAGGAACACATTAGAAGTCGGTATTCCAGAGTTAGAACGTTTCCAAAAATAAAACAGGTCCGTCATGTAACACGACATTAATTTAATTGCGAACAACGCCTATTGAATAGATGAAATCAACATGTGACCATGTACAGGGTGCGAAAACCATTTAACGGCTTAATAATAGTGCCAGAAAATTGTTTTCTTTGAATATCTCTAAACCTATCATAGCTACATTCTTGAAATGTCATATTCATATGCAAATACATATATGCATTCTCTCAATAATACCTAAAAATAGTGATGGTTGGATGCTTAAATTTGAATAAAGCGTAAATTTTAAAAGTTGCTAATTATGTTCTATTTCTTTCAGGTATATTTTGACGACTTCTAGTGTTTTTCTGTTACGCCATGTAATGACCCACATCCATGAGCAAATCTCAAGTTAGAATTCCCTACAGTTTTCAAGTTATGGCGCTGTAGTCTCAAATCTGTCAGTGGCCATATCTCAAAAACCAAGATCAAGGTCAAGTTGAAAATTCGGTGACGTCATACGCGTGTTATGGGAAACGAATGTGCTAAATTAAAGATTCCTACAAGTTGTAGTTTTTTAGAAAAATACATACAACGCTTGTTACATTGTATGATACTGAAGGTCAAGATTATATCGGATCGTTTTATAATAGGCGCCAAAAGAAATCAATATTGTCCTTACTGTTGTTTCATTGTTTCTTGCCTGTCAGTGTGTTAGTTTTGCAGAAAATGGAAGCCGTATTTTCGATATTTGGATGCTTATCACTTCAAAGGTCAAGGCCGAGTTCTGACACAAGCGATGACTCTGTCATGTCATATAGGTCACGTGACCTTATTTTCAGGCTGATCGCATTAGCCGTTCAAGAGTTGACCACCAAAATTTGCAGTCATATAGAGACGCTCCTGGGGGTCAAAGGTCAAATTTGTGGTCATATTATTTTCAGTCATTAAAGTGTTCTTTAGTTTTAGGAAAATCAATGCCGTAGCTTATTTCCTTATAAAATGCCGGATTTTAAAAACCTTTGAAGGGAGAAAATTCCGTAGCTATGTTACGTAACGGTCTGAAAATGTAACAGTCAAAAGGCCGTTCATATTGACCTCGGATCGTAACTTTGGCTGGAGATAGGTTTCGTCATTTAGACATCATCCGAGAAACACGCGAAAGGTCAGCAGGGGAGAGAACCCGAAAACAACTTGTCTGACCTACTTATTTTATTGAATCATTTTGTTGGGGAAAACTTCAAACACATGGTTTTCAAATGTCAACTTCGTCTTCTAA
The DNA here is from genome assembly GCA_036873755.1 of Hanleya hanleyi. Classification (NCBI taxonomy): domain Eukaryota; kingdom Metazoa; phylum Mollusca; class Polyplacophora; order Lepidopleurida; family Hanleyidae; genus Hanleya; species Hanleya hanleyi. The sequence continues at coordinate 22,803 of JAVTVY010048372.1, read as the reverse complement.
TCCGTTTGGTCAAAATTCGCAAAATAAAATTTACCTTTGCACGCCTATATCTTATTGGGTCAAGGTCAAGGTCAGTTGTCCAAATAATACGCATAACTTCCGACGTGTATCTAACCGTGTGTCCAACCAATATCTAAGGTCTACAGTGAGGCTTTGAGAACGTTTTGCTGGGGACAAAATTTGGATAGCATAATACTAAAAATCCGCAGAATAACAATAGGCATTTATATTCGAAATGGAATTTACAAGCGTCTGGTCCGTCATTCATAATTCAGCCGTCGTCCATTAAACAATAATCCAAAGTCTTATTCCATATAACAGTATTAGCACCAAATTCAAAACGACAGTCATAGTACAGGTATACATAAACATAGTCTAGTTTCCTGCAAGAGAGAAGTGGTCAACAGTTTTCAGTGATGACTTAAAAAAAAGCAGATATAAGCAGATGTGGAAAATTAGGTGAGGTTCTGTAACGAAGATCTGGCGAGACTCTCATGTAAAGGCTGGCCAGTTTGTCTGATCCGACCAACAATCCGGAAATATGGAATTATTTCTTCTGATGCCATATTGCTGAACATACCGACGCTCGCCTGTCTCGTCTCAATGCAACAGGTGTGTCACCAAATAGAACTACTGAACCTAATAGGGTGCTGTGAGTATAGTGAACCTAATTAGGGTGTTGCTTGTCGAGTGGAGAAGGATATCGACTATACACTGTTAGCCAGGCGTCTACATAGAGAATAGGCAGAATACCATAGAATATAGACCTCATATCCCACTTCAGTAGACACTCGCTCTCCTCAAAGAATTGTCACGATATACCAATAAAATATATTAAATAATAGGATAATTTTGAACAAAAATACAAGAATTGGTGAAACAATTTTTCTTCGCCTTCATTCTTGTAGAGTGAATAGGGTACACTCAAGCTGGTTCACAGAGAACATCGATGTCCGTGTCGCCGAAAGGCCATATCTGAAAGCCAAGCCTATCACGGGCAAGTACAGTCTCTAAACCAGAATAGTGCACGCCCTATCAAGAGCCACTCCCCGCCCCCGGGCACTGAGAGCACTTACTGTGCCAGTGTACAAAATTCTATACCGGAAACCCTACATGCTACATGGCGGACATTGCGATGTCACCTTGTACCTTACTACAGATTATGCTTGAGGTCATTGCTTTGCTCCATTCTCAACAGAGATTCATGCCTTCGTGATACTGAGATCACGACTCTCACGTAAATGGTTCCAACTCACTATTTTGACAGCGAGACTCCCTCTTGCATCATCGCCCCAAGGAACTTTTTCCGTCTTCATTAACAGTCAACATTCAATTTAAGATCTGAAACACTTGAACGGTGTAGTTACGTTACGAAGGTAGGCAACATGATTTCCTTATATCTACTCATGACGAAAAAGCGTGGTCTTATCCAGTGAGATATTAACAAAAATAACAACGACTGTGTTAATTATTTGAAGAAATTGGTGAACAATTTTTTGCAATCAGTTGATGAACCCTTACTAAATATAACAACAATGGACGAAGTTAGCCAAAAATGTATTCAGAAATTAAAATAATTATGAGCTGTTTTGCCTTTTATTAATAAAAAACAGGTGAACGTTTGACAGGGGAGACAACTCATATCGCTTCGTCTCACAGTTGACTGTGGTGAAATAGTTCACCAGTCTCCCGCGTTTTACACACAGCTATCCTTCAGTAGATGTCATATACATCGGGTAGCTTACTACTATTGCCGAGAGATTAATCTGTGCAGATTGGCGCCGTCATTTTAAGGAAAAGGTTAATGGTGACTGACCGGAATATCACGCGCAGAAATCGTACGCGCCTACTCACCCCCCAACATTTGGGGGATGGCTACCATTTATTTCCCCTAAAACCTTTTCTCGTAATAGGGAGTCTCGCGGGACTAGAATGTGCTTTGCTGGGTGACGGCTCGGGTCCCCTGGTCCCTATTATATAGAACGAGTTAGTAGACGACAAATGTTTGGCTTTTATCGACATGTGTTCGTCTCCCCTGTGAATCTCAAAACACGTGATGTGTTACCTCAGAAGACGGTCCTCCCATTTAACAAGAGGGAATTCCAAGCCACCAACCAACATATGTTCAGTGAATCATCGAGTCTTCGTCCAACTCGGATGTATGAATTTTCTCTCTCTGAAAGTAACAAAACATTCCAGAGTCACTGACGAGAGTTCCGAAAGGAGCAGTGAGAGAAAAAAACCCTATGCTTGTAATCTCTTTTCGCAGATGTTTCTGTTTTGGGCTACTAAAGGTGGAACTCCCAGACCGTCTGAAAACGTTACTGTTTGTCGACTATACATATAATGCTCACATTCCTGTCAAGGTCAGCATTGACAAATGGGGCATAAAAACATATGTAGGTCCATTTTCCAGGATTTGGAAAAAGTCATAAAAACACCCATTGTTCGACGCATCAGTGAAGCGGTTATACAGTTGTTTACATCACAAAGTGGATCAAATATCAAATTAATTATTAACTTGTGATGTCCCGATTATGCTCGATATTTTTTGTTTTTGCTTTTCAACTTTTCAGCGAAGAACTTTATTACAGTGACGAACTTTATTACCTAAATATATATTTCTTTATTTTCGTTTATTGACCCATTATGCGGCCAGGCCATATCAGAGTTGCAAAATGTTTAGCCATGTATATTCACACTAGAGGTGCTCTTATACGCACAGGACAATTTATGATTTATGAAATATAATGACAGAAATTGTGTGATCCGTTCAAAACAAAACTTGCGTCCACATCAATTGGAGAGATATGCAAGAGGTGAGAAAAATTGACGACGTCTGGCGACTAAAATACAACCATATGACTCTACAGGAAAGAATTCCTCGACACCCAACATTCAGACCAGAAAAATACGGAGGAATCTCGGACGTAGCCTTAGTATCTCAGCCGCGCTTTTATTGCAGCTGTTTATGTGGAGACTATGAAGTATCCACACGGCCCCTAGCACCGGCTTAAGCGGAGCTGTGTTGACAGATCAGCTCAAACAACTCAACTGATGTTAGTGGATGAGCATCATGGACGCCTGATGAAGTAAACGCCTTAACACGAGGAAACTTGGTAAATGCAAGAATATCTAGAAAATCTAACCTGTAAAATCCGACGTCGTACGGCTTAAATTTTCCACCGAAACAATAAACCTACATATATGTGTCGAGTGACAAAGCTTACTAGTGACGCTATGAGAAGGATTGCATTCAAACGAAAGGCTCCAATCATAGGTACGTGAGGAAATGCGATCAACACATCAAGACCTCAACAGAACAGGAAAAAGACGGTTCACTAAGGCAAATACAACAATGAACAGATGACCTACCGATTGAATAAGATAAACCATCTGTGGGTTTGCGGAGTAAATTAAACGGCAGTTTAAGGAATATCGTTGTTTCGCTCTGAATGGAAATAAAATCAATGACTGTCAAAGTGACCAATCTCTCGACGTAGGACCAACGTTTTCTAAGCTCTAGAGCAGGATGTATGCAAGAGGGAAAGCTCTGAGTGAGCCTAGCTCTGATGAGGTACAAATATGAGCTCTACGTGTCAAGTACTGGCGTATTCCTGGCCTTCGGCCAGATACAGGCACAAGACCTAGTGGGAAACCAGGAAAGAAGGAGGAGATGATGTTGAAGAGAAACCATTCTAACGGCTTGATCTTGGAATCCTCGTCGGTAGCAAATATACAGAGAGACATTCTGTGTCAATGATGTATAATGAGTAATGATTACCGTCCGTTTGATATGCTTTGAACCAGGGCGGATTCTGGCCCGAGCATAACTCATTTCTGATATCAACGTCAGACAGTTTATAGTTTGGACATCAGAAGGTTGAATCTACATTCTACACGAGCAATTCAGTGAAAGCATATATTCGGACTAGGCAGACACTTTTACAGGCTAAGAACCTATAAAAACACGGTGAATCAGTGTGCGATCCAGAATTAGTATTGCGAAGGATCTATAAAATTGCCACAAATTATCAGACAAGACAATCCATCAACCAGGTTTGTGTTGTTCAGACGTGCAGTACCGTATGTGATTATCAGAGCGGGTAAACACGCAAGCCTGGTAGAGACATGTAACATTTGATGATCTTTGATGTAAACGACCCCACGAGGAAGTACACCATTAACCTGTATTGTTTCCTCGAGATCAAAGAGAAATAGCAGATGATAATACCAAGTTACAGATGACCAGGAAATGCAGACCTTTACCTCTGGCTACTTATCTTAGCTACGACTTTATCCCCAATCTGTTCTTTCCAAGAAATCGTATTTAAGCAGCTATTTTCAACATCCACTTGCAGTCTGTCATCTCATAATATTTGAAGAACGAGAAGTTGTAAGTTTCCCCTGTTATCACCCCGAGGACATACAAAGCATTACTCAAATTTGGATATTCCTTTTTATCTAGTTGATTCAGAGATAATGTGAATAAGATAGAGATAATGTAATAGACAGTAGGTGGTCTGTCTATTCCACTGATCATGGTGAACTGCGGGAGAGCTTTCACAAGCAAGGTCAGTCTGTCCGATAAACTCCACACCTGATGAGGTAAATCTCCACCCGAGATGAGGTAAAGCTCCACTCCTGATGAGGCAAATCGTCACCCCTGATTGGGTAAAGCTCCACCCCTCGTGAGGCAAATCTCCACCCTGATGAGGTAAAGCTTCACCCCTTTCTGAGGTAAAGCCCCACCCCTGATGAGGTGACTTCGCGACAGGACCAACTTTGTCCTTAAATGATGGGGACGGGCAAGAAAACCTAAACACTGTACCTCGAAAATTCCGACAGAGAGTTACGTCATCACAGTGACTGCTCGTTTCCCTACAGTATAATATGTCTCAGTCACGCTTTTGTTGAAACCGGTCGAATGACCACTCAGGAATAATTATTTTTAAATTATAGAAATAGACAAACTTCTGAGCTATACTCCCAGTAACCATATTTAATACACCAGCTTTCGACTCTCATACCGGAGCCTTTATCAAATGATTTGTTTAATTCCATAAAATTGCCAGTAAATATACATGAGAGTCGAAAGCTTGTGCATTAAATATGCTTACGTGGAGTACAGTTCAGAAGTTTGTCTATTTCTATAATCAACGAACCCACGTATGAGTCTAAAACAGTATATTTTTAAATTGTTTTATATCAAGCCCTACTCTACATGTACATAAAATGGATATCTGTCTTACATAAGCAATTGAAAGTAATTGCATCGTGCTACATGCTTGTAATTAGATGTGCTGCTTGTATTTTTCTGAAGAAGAACTACAGATGTAATTCCCAGCGTCAGCAGCATGATAGATTTCCGGGGCAATGAATTGCATCATATAGCAATGTACATGTGTGCTCAAATGGTCATTATATCCGGAGTGAAATTTAATGTATATCAATAATGTATATCTTATAGATGATATGCGCATGCGTGACCAGTTTGTAATACTCAGGGAAATGAAGTTGTCTATTATACCCTTGTTTCTCGTTGAACTTTGACTATTAGGTCAACATTACTGAAATAAGAATCATTCCCACTTAGTAGCTCATTCGTGAAGTGTAAAAAGTAAGCACTTTGAGTTAACAAGCCTTGTGAAGCCTCTCAAGACATTTGTGAACGATAATGACAAACTAGTTACGTGCGAAATGCAAGGTGAAGTGTTCTGTTCACTGTACGCTTGTCGACTTGCTTAAGTGACACAGTGAACGATGTGATGTGTACCCAACAGGATTCACTCCAGTTTCTGAGCAAATCTGTGAAACTGAATGGAGGAACGATGTGCGAAATTCACGAAGACGTTTCATCAGCGAGTCATCAATCGGGAAACAAATGACATCAATGGCAGATAAATCTTAAGTCGACGTAAAGTCAACAAAATGTTGCAGGTAACAATCAGTACAGGCATAAAATAATGAGCTTAGCAAAAGATATGACAGCAATCAAATTCGTGGCATACCAAAACTAGATGAAATTCTAGTCCAGGCTCAGGTCAAATAGCTGCTTGGAAACTACAAATTGTATGCAATCATAAATTTTTGCTTTGGAATTGGTGAAAGAGTGAAAGTTCCTGCTATGAAAGTTCCTGCTATAATAGAGCAGTATCTCTTAACGCGAATGAAAGGTATGGGGCCATAAAGACAGGTCCCCAAAAGCGTATATTGAAATAATTCCTCTTATAAAAGCAATGATCTTACAAAACATGAAAGGCTCATCAACCACCCTCCCCAATCCAGAAATAGAAAGACTATTGTTTCGTTTCATATGGAAACATAGTAATGATAAACCATACGAATTAGGTGGTCTACAGATGACTGATATATTTAACTTTACAAACAGTCTAAAATTGGCGTGGATCAGATGTTATATATTACAACAGTCCAATTGGAGAATTTTTCCTAAAATTTATTCGAAAGGTGCTGTGTGTATTAAATACAGAGCTGAATACCATGGTCATGTCATAAAAAGATAAGAAATCCATTTTGGAGAACTGTTTTGGAATTCTGGGTAGGCTATGCAAAACTGTGTCTGTCTCATATATGAATGTGCTGCTGGAACAGCCTCTGTAGTTTAACGGGAGAATAAAAGTCAAGTATATTAACCACTGGAAGGACAAGGGGATTCGATACTTAGGTGTAATCGATGATAAGTGTGCATTTTATAATAATATACAATAACGAGAGCTTTACTAAATACGCGGTACCTATATAGATTAACAATGTGTGATAGCATCATTACCAAAAGACTGGAGAATGAAATATTTTAAACTTTAAACCAACATGAATGCGAACATATTTTCACAGAATAATGTCCATCCTCCTTGTCCCAACAGGAGGATGCAGAACATTATATAGTACAGTTATGAAAGAATCAGGAGAAATCCAGATTCAGGTGTGGGAACGGAAATGGAACCAGATTTTTCTTGACTTTATTGATGTGGACATATGGAAAACAATATATATATTCGCCCATATACAACAGCAATAGAAGCAAAACTTTAAAGTTCAAGATCAAGTTAGTAGACAACGACAAAATGAAGTTCCTTTTTATAACACTCCGATGATATCTGCCTGGAAGAATGCCGTAGTGCAAGATCCATATTTGTGGATGCCTGAGTAGCATGTGTGGGCGTTACTTTTTTATGGTGATGATGCCTGTTCATCACCCTTTAAAGGTGATGAAAAAAAGTGATGGCCAATGTCGTTATCCATTTAGTATGATGAACTGATCCTTTGCAGTCATTGCTGATCACCCTTTTAGGGTGACAGCCGTCGCCCTTTGAAGGTGATAGCCATTACGCATTTAAGGTGACAGCCATTACCCTTTTAAGGTGATGGCGGAAAAGGGTGATGGCTCTAACTCAACACCTTTTTTGGGTGATGCTGTCATCACCATTTTTGGGTGATAAGTATCACCATTTTTCTGGCTGTGAAATGTGTTGTCATATTGATCCTATTGTTCCTTTGAGGAAGATGCGGAAGTCCTTTGCGCACGAGATATATATAGTCTCATAATAAAGAAGAAGAAACGACTGACTTCAAAAAAGCAAATTTCAATTGTGAACGCTTTCACTGGTGACTGACAAACCCAAAGCCTCAAATCACAGTAATGTTCCATATATTTGAATGGTTTTATTTACGCATGGAATTCATGGATAGCTGCATTAAAAAAAATCTACAGATAAGATAATGCTTTTCTCCGGCCGTAGTTAGTCAAAATCGGAAAATGACATTTGAGCGGCTTTTCGTACCAAGACATGAATTCTGGGATCTAGCGTGACACTTTTGTTCAGAGAACCTCTTCAAACCTATGGGATTAGGTGACTAAAGGTGCCCTTTCTCTCGATGATAGATTGAGGATGGGTGCATCTACATTTGTTGATCCCCAACTTCTCACGGAAGGTGACAGCTCTGTATCCTGCTTCCGTATCTTAATATCACAGTCTTTTCATTGTGTCATTAGCAGGCCGTGCCGGACTAAAATAGATTACTCTAATTGAGCACATTTACCCTAGCAAGTCATGAATTCTCGAGCTTTGAAGTTTTTTTTTCTGACGAAACGGGAAATAGTTTTATCGATTTCAGCCAAGTCTGTACTATAATGAAAACTAATACATATTGAATTTGACATGTCTGTATAATGGAAACAAATATCAGATTTCTTATTATTCTTTGTCAATATAGGATGCGAAGGATGAGTATACGAACCGAAGCCTAATGATGACTTACCGTGCAGCAGTATTATTGTTTGGTTTATCTCATTAATCTTACAGTAGCTCAGCTCAGCTCAGCTACTTTCCGTAACATGATAATACCCTTCATGTGTTTGTCAAAAATATTAATCGCCCCTGCTTTATAACTCGGTCATATACAACGGCCCTGCGTTCGCTGTAAAATATAAAAGTATGGCTCCGAGAAATTGGAACGGTCGATGTTCGAGTCCAGATTGGTCGTGCTCTCTGGATCGTCTCTCTGGATCAGTATTTCAAAGGCGATCTTGTATCAGATTGGTCTGTGATCAAATAATTTATTATAGTAGCGAAGATATGAGCCCGCTACGAGGGTTTGCCCTGTCAGAATGTGAAATTTGATTGTGAATAGTAATGATTGATCAACCGCTTTATTAGACATATTCTACAAATATGTAACAGTCTCCAATAATATTCTGTTCTGATCACAGTGTCCCTTAAACCAGCAGGCTTCAGGTTGTAGTATCTACATCTGTATATATATATATATTGTTTACCGAGTAACAGCAGGTGATCATAAAGAACAGAACCTGTATTACTTAGGATTACTTGAAATCCCGACGGCTCCTCCATTTGAGTTTCTACTTCATTTGACCATGTATGAAGATTGCTCCAGATTGCTTTCGAATAATTACATTCATAAAACAAATGCAGGATACTTTATTTCTTTTGGTTTGTCACGATTGTGATTGACAGGTTATTTTGTATGGCAGGGATAGAGCTATGTTGCCCCGCTTGCGGTGGAGTTTGGTGCACGACTTAGTTCACTGTGTGCGGTGACGTGTAACGCGGGAAGCAATTATGCTAATCTGGAAACCCGGCCGGCACTCTGTCGTTAGATTATTAACCAAATGTAGATAGAGCATTATGTCTTACGATTGGTTGTATTTGTGAGACGTAGATTTTCTTATGTGCTGTATTCGAAGACAGCCGATTTTTGATTCATTCTAAGCTGGCACTTTAGTGTGAACACACGCTGTGGGCCCGGAGTCTGTTGAGATCCGAGCGACCACATATATATGTGGTGAACTATGTATTCCCAGGTATGTAGAATTCAGAACTAAAGATCTGTAAATATAGCTGGTTATTTTAATAAATTGAGAATCCACAGTAGACGGGAAAAGGTGATAATATTTGTGTATAATATTGTGTGGTCTTATATACAGATTATATGCCTAAATATTGTGTATCGGAAGCTCTTGACTAATGCGTAATACCGATAAGATATCAATATGGATATTGCATTAACATATACTTATATCTGATGTAGTTGTAAATATAAGAAGTACACAATAGTACCGTAGATATTTGTATATATTCCCAGCTGACGTCTTCCTAATTGAGGGACTGCCGAATTTCCTGTTTCGAGTGACGATGGTCAGGATATTAATAATGATTGGGGATGACCAGGGCAACGGTAATTCATAATCCAACATCACCGCCTGTCACCGTTTATCAACGCCCGGCCACGTTTAACAACGCCCGGCCACGTTTAGCAACGCTCGGCCACGTTTAACATCGTCCCTGTGCTGTAATGGAAATTGGATGAGACTGCCTTGGACACCGACCATCAAGAACTGTGAATTATCTGACAAGTGAACTATCCCTGTTAAACACGGACAATACAATGGCAAGTGAACTATTTCCTTTATGGTAACCCGTAATATTAATTGCGAAGAGTAACTCAGACTGATTCAGTGCAGGTCATATCATTCACCGCTTATGTAAAGTTTTATTATTATTGTTAGTATTTGTTATCAGTAAAATAGAAAATTCCACAAAAGTCTTTGTTATTCTTGTTCGTTATCATGCCCACCGAGCATATTTCTATTATGGTTGTAATCAACCCGTGACATCTGGGGGCTTGTCCGGGAATTTGCTCGTGTGTTAAGACTTGATGACGGGCAGGAATCAATCCAAGCTCAAAAGCATAATTACTATATTTTTTTTTTCTCAATGTAAACCTTGCATTGCCTCAATCAAAATTAATCGATCAATTTGCCCAAGGGTTAATAAGGGTATTTGTGTCATTTGGAACGGGATAGAAGTCCAGTCATAGGAATACTGTTAGCGAGGGATACATAGTGGGAGTTAGTGGGGGTCTTCCGGTAAGCCACAACTCCGGGGGGTTACGATCCCTGTAGTGATTTGAGCACTTGTTGGCCTAGAATATTAGGCGGTTGGTTTGTTAAACCAGCGATCGTTTTTTTTCTATTTGGTTGCCTTGGCCTTGCATAATCAATTGACCTTTGGGGTGATTGGTTAATTTTCTAGTTGAGCGTATTTTTTTCACGGCGTGGGTGTAACGTGGCGTGTGTGGCGCGCGTTTATTGGCGTGTTTGGTGCGCGTTTATTTTGCTCAAACTATTTCTTTTTGGTACTCTGTTTTATTATTTGTCCAAATCTCGTCTTTGTGCGGGTGGACGGCATGGCCATGTTGGATTTACCCGAGCTTACGCGGTGTGGTAAGGAGTTAGGTTTAGGGGGAACAGAATTAAGATTGTTCATTGATGAAGAACGAAAACGCGCGCATGTGTTGGAAGTAGAGAAACAAGAAAGAGAACGAGAAAAACGTGCTTATGAACGTGATCTGAAACAGATGGAGCTTGACATCCTTGAAAAACGGGCAGCGGCACAAGTTAAAGCAGAACAGCGTCCTACCGAAAACCTTCGTAATGTTGTAGAGTTTCGGCCAAAATTACCAGTTTTTGACGAAACAAAAGATCAGTTAGATTCTTACATTGAACGTTTCGAGCGTTACGCGGAAACACAGAAGTGGAAGGCCGAAGATAGAGCAGTTTATTTGGGCGCCCTTCTCACAGGTAAAGCTCTTGATGTTTACGTGCGTTTGTCTCCCGAAGAGGCTAAGGATTATGCGCAATTAAAGCAAGCCTTGTTTAAGAGGTTTCAGTTAACTGAAGATGGGTTCAGAAAGAAGTTTTTTTCCACTAAACCTGAATCCAATGAAACCCCTGTCCAATTTGCGTTTAGACTGGGAACTTACTTAGATAGATGGGTCGAATTATCCGGAATACCTAAAGAGTATGAAAGCTTGCGCCAACTATTTTTGAAAGAGCAGTTTGTTGTTAACATACCTAGGGATCTTGCGGTCTTTATTCGCGAGCGCACGCCAAGGACTATTACAGACACGGTGAAAGTGGCGGAAACCTACATGGAGGCGCGTAATTGGGTTCACCTTAATCGACCAAGCATCGCGAACCAGAGTTCGAAAACTGTTCAGAACCAAAAACGCGATGTGCACTCTAATGTTACTACTGTTGATAAAACTGCACATGACGGCAGACGCACGGACGGACAACCAACTTGTTATCGATGCCATGGAATTGGTCACTTCGCGAAATCGTGTAACAAACGCACAGGCGCGGGTTATGGTAAAAGTACATACACTGCATTTTGTGGTGTTGACGTGGCTGACCCCAAAACCACGCACAACTGTTCAGTGACTGACGTCACAGCAACTCTAGAATGTGGTTGCAATATCCCTATACTAAGTAGTTCATGTCAAAATTCTGACCTCGAATTGTCCGGTCTGCATGTTGAGGACGGATATGTCGATAGCCGGAAAGCACGCGTGATGCGTGATACTGGTTGCAGTGGGGTAGTTGTTAGGCGTAGTTTGGTTGACGAGAGTCGGCTGTTGGGTGTGCATAAAAGATATGTCATGATTGACCGAACTGTTCGAACGGCGCCGATGGCTAGAGTTTGTGTGCAGACGCCATTTTTCACAGGCGAAGTTGAAGCCCTGTGCATGACCAATCCAATCTGTGATTTGATTATAGGTAATATACCAGGTGCATTAGTGAACCTCGACAGACAACTTGAGACTAATAAGAACGTAGTTAGTGGTGAAATGTGTGATATGTCTGAGGTTGTAGATACAACCGACGTCCAAGTAGAACGCGGGTTGGAAGCGGCTAATGCGGTACAAACGCGCAGTCTAACAGTTAAGGGGAGGAAACTTTTGCAACCCCTTAAGGTGCCAAAAATAGAAATACCAAATATGACTCGTGAGAGTGTTATTGCAAAACAGCATGAAGACATTACACTAAAGAGATTTCACGGTTACGCCAAACATGGCGATGATCCGAAACCGATTGGAGCGGGTACGGAACGCTTCGGGTATAAAAATGGGGTTCTGTATCGTTTGTATGCTAGACCTCCAGACTCGCCCGAACTGAAGCAGTTAGTGGTACCGACCGATTTACGACAAGTAGTATTAAAACTAGGTCACGACGCCGTTATGGCTGGTCATCTTGGCTCTCGGAAGACTCTCGATCGTGTACTGAGTAATTTTTATTGGCCTGGAGTGACATCAGACGTTGATCGGTTCTGCAGATCGTGCGATATGTGCCAAAAGACTGTGCCAAAGGGGAAAGTTTCCAAAGTCCCAGTGGAGAAAATGCCACTAATTGACACGCCTTTCTGTAGAGTAGCCGCAGATATCGTAGGACCGATTACGCCTCGAACCGAGCGTGGGAATAAATATATTCTCACAGTGGTGGATTATGCGACGCGCTATCCGGAAGCTGTAGCTCTACCAGATATAACTACAGAGAGAGTAGCAGAAGCACTCTGGACTATATTTGCGCGAGTAGGAATACCCCAAGAAATTCTCACCGACAATGGCAGTAATTTTACTTCGGATATGATGGCGGAATTTTGTAGATTACTTTCTATAGATCAGCTTAGAACAACACCGTACCACGCAATGTGTAACGGATTAGTTGAGCGCTTTAATGGCACAATCAAAGGGATGCTCAAAAAGCTGTGCGCGGAACGCCCTGCGGATTGGGATCGGTACATCGAACCACTGTTGTTCGCTTTTCGCGAAGTCCCGCAAGAGAGCCTGCAATTTTCCCCGTTTGAATTACTGTATGGTCGCAGCGTACGCGGACCACTGGCGATCCTGCGTGAGCTTTGGACCAAAGAGGTCGATGACGAAAAAGTCCGAACGACATATGAGTATGTGGTTGATTTGCGCAACAGGCTGGAAGATAGCATGCAGTTAGCCAAAGAGAATTTGAGTGCTGCGCAAACCCGGTATAAGCGGAACTATGACAAGAAAGCTAGAGAACGTACACTGAGTCCCGGTAATCTGGTCCTCGTTTTGCTGCCCAGTCATACCAATAAATTATTAATGCAGTGGAAAGGGCCGTATTCAGTCTTAGAAAAGATTGGAACTAACGATTATCGCATTGAAATGGGGAAGAAAAAGAAAATCTTCCATGTTAATATGCTCAAGCGGTACGTTGAACGTGACAAAATCGTCACTATGGGACTCGTAGCGGCGATTGATCAAGATCCTACCGAGTCTGAAGAGTTCGGTAATGAAACGTTGCTTAGTGACTATCCTTCGGCAAAAGCCGAAACTTACTTGGATGTTAATATTTGCGAGGATTTGTTGGAAGGGCAAGCAGTTAAGTTGCGCGCTATGATTCGCGAGTATCGTCACATCTTTTCACACAAACCCGGACTGACGACATTAGCAGAGCATGATATTGTACTTACGTCAGAAGAGCCAATCACGGTAAGACCGTACGCTGTTCCGCATACTTTACTGGACACGGTAAAAACGGAAGTTCAGGAAATGGTCGATATGGGGATTATTGAGCCTGCAAATTCTCCATACAGGTCGCCTTTGCTTATGGTGAAGAAAAAAGATTTAACATTGAGGCCTGTAATTGACTTTCGGCGGCTGAACAAAATTACAGTGTTCGACGCCGAGCCGATGTCTAATTCCGAGGAAATTTTTGCCAAAGTTACGAAGTGCAATTTTTTGTCGAAATTAGATTTTTGTAAGGGTTATTGGCAAATCCCTTTGACAGAACAGTCTAAAGACCTTACCGGCTTCTACACTCCGTTTGGCCTATACAGATTTACGCGCATGCCCTTTGGCCTAGTTAACGCCGGAAGTTCATATAACCGCATGATGCGAAAACTGTTGCACGATATGACGGATGTTGATAGCTTTGTGGACGATGTTCTTGTTCATACGGAGACGTGGGAAGAGCATCTCGCGCGATTGCGCGAGACGTTCGTACGGATTAAGGAAGCTAAGCTCACAGTCAAACCTTCCAAATGTTATTTTGGGTACAACAAGTTAGAGTATGTAGGACATTTGGTAGGACAGGGCATTCTTAGCACCCTTGAGGAAAAAATCCAGCGGATAAAATTAGCTCCCCGTCCTCAGACCAAGAAAGAGTTACGTTCCTTTTTGGGACTAGCTGGGTATTACCAGCGGTATGTACCGAATTATTCTACAATTGCATCACCGTTAACAGATCTTACTGGCAAGGGAAAACCGAACAAACTAGTTTGGGAACCAAAGCATGATGTGGCCCTTAACACCTTGAAAGATAGGTTGTCTAGTTCTCCCATTTTGAAGTTGCCCGACTTCTGTAAGGATTTTGTCCTCAGAACAGATGCTTCGGATGTTGGGGTCGGGGCTGTACTGCTACAGGAGTTTGAAGGGGTGTTATTCCCTATTGCTTATGCAAGTAGGAAACTATCAGAGAGAGAAAGAAAGTACTCGACAGTAGAACGTGAGTGCTTGGCAATTGTTTGGGCAGTGACCAAGTTCAATGTGTACCTGTTTGGTCGACCATTTTTGCTTCAAACCGACCACCAACCTCTTGCTTTCTTAAAGACGGCGAAACTAAGCAATTCAAGATTGATGAGATGGGCACTATTTTTACAAACTTTCAATTATAAAATTGAGGCAATAAAGGGTACCCTAAATGTAGGGGCAGATTTCATGAGCCGAAGCCCAGTTGAAACTGCGTGATGTGTATCAGAAATAGACTTATCTGGTTAATGAAAATTGTGAACAAATTTCATTCTTAAGGAAGGGGTGATGTCACGATTGTGATTGACAGGTTATTTTGTATGGCAGGGATAGAGCTATGTTGCCCCGCTTGCGGTGGAGTTTGGTGCACGACTTAGTTCACTGTGTGCGGTGAAGTGTAACGCGGGAAGCAATTATGCTAATCTGGAAACCCGGCCGGCACTCTGTCGTTAGATTATTAACCAAATGTAGATAGAGCATTATGTCTTACGATTGGTTGTATTTGTGAGACGTAGATTTTCTTATGTGCTGTATTCGAAGACAGCCGATTTTTGATTCATTCTAAGCTGGCACTTTAGTGTGAACACACGCTGTGGGCCCGGAGTCTGTTGAGATCCGAGCGACCACATATATATGTGGTGAACTATGTATTCCCAGGTATGTAGAATTCAGAACTAAAGATCTGTAAATATAGCTGGTTATTTTAATAAATTGAGAATCCACAGTAGACGGGAAAAGGTGATAATATTTGTGTATAATATTGTGTGGTCTTATATACAGATTATATGCCTAAATATTGTGTATCGGAAGCTCTTGACTAATGCGTAATACCGATAAGATATCAATATGGATATTGTATTAACATATACTTATATCTGATGTAGTTGTAAATATAAGAAGTACACAATAGTACCGTAGATATTTGTATATATTCCCAGCTGACGTCTTCCTAATTGAGGGACTGCCGAATTTCCTGTTTCGAGTGACGATGGTCAGGATATTAATAATGATTGGGGATGACCAGGGCAACGGTAATTCATAATCCAACATCACCGCCTGTCACCGTTTATCAACGCCCGGCCACGTTTAACAACGCCCGGCCACGTTTAGCAACGCTCGGCCACGTTTAACATCGTCCCTGTGCTGTAATGGAAATTGGATGAGACTGCCTTGGACACCGACCATCAAGAACTGTGAATTATCTGACAAGTGAACTATCCCTGTTAAACACGGACAATACAATGGCAAGTGAACTATTTCCTTTATGGTAACCCGTAATATTAATTGCGAAGAGTAACTCAGACTGATTCAGTGCAGGTCATATCATTCACCGCTTATGTAAAGTTTTATTATTATTGTTAGTATTTGTTATCAGTAAAATAGAAAATTCCACAAAAGTCTTTGTTATTCTTGTTCGTTATCATGCCCACCGAGCATATTTCTATTATGGTTGTAATCAACCCGTGACATGGTTGCAGAAGGTACACATATCGGTATATGTTTAACCTCATCTTTTTGAAAGAGAATTGGTTACGAGTGTTCTGTGAATGATTCGGTATTGAAAATATTGTGTCCACAGAGGTACTATATATATACAGCTGTATATCAAAGTCCAAGTCAGTTCTTTTGAATTTAGTTCATCCTCCGATTTCTCCTGATTTCGTTGCGGTTTGATTTCAATCTTTTTTTATAAGTATACTGTAAATAAATTTTAAGCATGTTTGATTCATTAATCGTCTGTATACTTCTTGTTGATTCGTAATATTTTAATAAAAGTACCGTTTTTTATATTTGTATATTTTTCATTCGATATATTGTGAATTATAGCACAATGAAGGATGAAATAGATAGGTTTGATTCCAAACTTAGTCTGGAGTTTAAAGAAAACGTGTACCATCCTTATTCAGAAGATCAGTGATATAAGATGTACCCACACCAACTCAGTGGCGTATATCACTCCACTCTGATATAGGAACAAGGTTAAACAGAATAGTGTTGGAGTTTTGGTCTGTTGCTTCGCAATATTTCACACATTATGCCCATGATCTGAATGCGTCACACCAGAACAGGTTTTTTATTATTTTTTTTACTGCATATATGCTTGTAGAATCTAGGCACCAAATATCGTGACCAGCAAGGCGCAATATTTTTTTCACCAATGCCCTAAAAATGCCGTCGTCCTCTACTACTCTCTTTACCCCACTTCACTTTCAGATATGGTGCAAAGGCCTGAAAATTTATCATAGCCAATCCACCTTCTGTTTTGGACATAATGATTGTTTTGCGTTTTATTTTGTCTTGCTTACCGTGCCATATAAATTGGAAAAGGCTTGTTTCCAAATTTGATATAAAAGTTGTATCAGGGTTTGGTAGGACTGAAAATAGGTGTAATAAAAGCGGAAGAACATGTGTTTTAATAACTGTAATATTGCATATAGGGGTCAGATTTATTCTGAACCAGCTTCCTAAAATTTTCTTAATAGAGGTCATTTTATCGTTATAATTTCTGTCAATAGTATCATTCATGTTGGAGTATACCAGATACCAAGTAACTTAAATCCTCTTGGATCCCAGTTTATCCTGTAATGAGGACATCGTTTGACAGTACTACCTTTTTCTGACCTATCCACACTGCGATTGACTTATCTACATTGAGATATAATCCAGATGAAGGATAACACTTATTCAAGAGGCCCATGGCTGCTTCAAGAGATTTCCTCGAGCCGTAGAGAATCATGGTAGTATCATCATCGTATTGCTGAAGTTTTATTTCTGTATTTTCTATTGTTATTCTTTTATGTTTTGTCCTGTTTAACGGCGATAGTAAGTGTCTCCACAACAAGGACAAAAATATATGGAGATATCGGGTACCCTGTCGACAACCCTTTTGTAAATTGAAAAATTCAGAGATATATTCATTAGCTTTTCCAACACAGCTTTTGCTACCATTTTGGAATGTCTTTGATCCACCGTATTATATTATTCCCAAAATTAAAGATAAAAGGCATCTTTCGATATAGTTCATAGACACAGAGTCAAAGACCTTTTCAAAATCAATAAAGAAGAGTAGACCTGGAATACTGTTTTCCTCAGTATGATTTATAAGATCAAATAAGTCTAGCTGTTTGCCCGATGCACCTTCCCCTTATGAACCGCTTTCTTGTTTCGTCAATTATTGATGATAAAACTTCCCGTATTCTTTTAGCTATACGAGTTGATACAATTTTGTAATCTGTATTTAATAGTGATTTTGGGCGCCAGTTTTATTTTTTTTATAACTGTTCTGTTTTTACCTTCCGCTTTGCTGCTTAAACGACGATAATATTCCCGTTTCAAATGATTGATTTGCTGAGCGTAAAAGAAATACCCCGAATTCGTCCCCAAAACATCTATACAATTCTATCGGGAAGCCATCCGATCCGGGAGATTTTCCAATTTTTGTTTGTTTGTTGCGTTAGTTAGTTCGTTTAAAGTGAGTCTTCCTTCACATGAATGTAACTCTTCATCTGATAGTTTGACAGAGTGGTTCAGAAAGCGATTATCATCAGTATTATTTGAATCATCTCGTGCGGAGTACAGTTTATTATAAAAAGAGTTGAGTTTTCTTAAAATATTTTCTGAAGTATCAACAATTCCGGTCTCTGTTTCTAATTCTGGTATTGTTTTTTCGATGAAGTTTCTCTTTTCTAATGAAGAAAAATAAGACGAGCTTTTCCCGCTATATTCAATAGTATTTGCTTTGGACCGGATTATTGTCTCTTCCACCTTCCAGGATCTGGTGTCTTCTAAGTCCTTTTTTAACTTGTTCAACTTTTCCTTTATTTCATATATAGTCATTCGACGCGAATCATATTTCTTTTTTTCTTTTTCAACGATTTCCTTTTCAATTTCCTTTTCTTTTTCGACATTTCCTTTCTTTTTGGCAACTGAGAACGGCATGGTTACGCTTCTGATTTACGTTTGCAGAAATTCGAAAAAGCTTTGGTCATCAATATTAAGATGGACATTTCCCAAATTGTTTATATCACCGGACTCATAACACTGTGCTAGTGAGCCTTCAGTGGTGTTATTCACTAATTTCATTTAACTTGGATCATCGAGTATGGTAGTATTAAATTTCCAGTACCCAGGTATTTGGTTAGGACCAATATTTAAATTTGATGAAAGAATGATCGGACCTATAAGATATACCGTTGTCTGTTTGTGCGCCGTGGATGTAAATATCGTTGGATACAAGAAAATAATCAAGTCGACTTTGCTTTATTCCCGATCTTGTATTTTGTCGCCAAGTATAACGGCGGGACAACGAGTTTTGTTCTCTCCAGATATCTACCAGATCGAGGTGAGTTTTGGTATCTAATACCTCAAGTCTTGCCTTAGGATTATTAATACAAACATAGTTGTACATGTCCAGAGTAAAATCTTGGGCTAAATTCCAATCCCTATTGATGATTATAGTTTCGTTCCCACATCTTTTATTATTTGGAAAAAATGCGAATAAAACTTGGGGACGTCGACATTGGGCTCACATACACTAGCGATAGTCAGTTTGGTGTATTGTAATGTTATGTCAAGAACAATAAATCTGCCATTTTCATCGACATTCCAGTTATGAAAGGTGACGTCAATATTGTCTTTGAACAAGATAGCCACTCCTGTACTATTGGATGTCCCATGACTCTAAAAAGAAATATATTCCCCCCCCCCCAATCCTTTTCCCATGTTTCTTCAGTTTCCTTGCAGCCATGAGTCTCTTGAAGACAAATAATAGAACAATTCTTTCTCTTCAGTCAATGAAACATGTCAACGTGATTTTTTGCGTTCAGAATGTAACCCCTTGACGTTCATAGAGAGAATAGTTATGTCACTGAAGATTCGTTTACAACACAAATTATCTTTTTACAAAAGGTGGCGTTCCAGATAGTTAACATAACGGTACATGAAGCGACACACACAGGTTTACATGACAAATTACAAAAACAATTACAGACAGACAGTGACGTGATCATAACAGTTGAGAGCAAACGTCAGCTTGTCCCACGCCTAGTCATGGCATTTCGAGTTGAACACGAACTTGCAATGGGGGAAAAAGGAGAGTGTTTTTGAACAAAGCAATAAAACGAAAACCCTACTGATTATACACAACAGTCTCACATCATATTTATCAAATACCTATGTGGCTATAAACAAACCATATAAAAAAACAGGCTATGTTCACGTAGAATTAACAAGAACGAAATTTGCATGATTCACAGCAACCTGGATCTCTCTGGATCTGGGCTCTCTCGTTTTTCAAACGCGTTCTCGTTTGAGATCGGTCCGTGATCAGGATGTGGAACATGATTGTGAATAGCAATGTAAAACCCACAGAAAATATTCTATGTATCCATGTTAATACAACAGGAAAGAGATTATACAATTATATAGTTCGACCCCCATGAAAATAAGCTTGTTCCTATGGGATTATCGAATATAAATAAGGGTTATTATTACAATAAACAATAGAAAATGGGCTCCACGTGCGTTCGACGCTCATGTCTAACAATGATGCCCTATAGCACCCGTATTTGCTGACTGTATGTGTCAATTTCGACATTCGACACTAAACCGTCGTCCAAAAAAACCCTCTTCGATAGTCGAAAGATCTAAAGCTCTCTGATAAAGGTATAAGCCTCGGAATGGCGAATATCCGTTCGGACTTGGATCATCCGGGCTCGTAGGTGTACTGTTTTAATTTATTTCTCACCAATTCTTTTAGTTCGAAACTCACAAGTCTAGCAAGCATAGGTGTATCACTGAAATTATATAATCTAGCCCTTGTTGTCACATTGTTGTCTTTAGAAGAGTTTCGTAACTCGTGTCTAATCCCGCTAAGGACCGTTTGAAAGCCATGGATTTTGTGTCTCTATGGTGTTCAAATGAAATTCACAATCAAAGCTTGATTGAGATATATTATACTGTAGAAAAGGACTTGATGTATAGAACATCATCACATCTTGATGTCCTCATTGAAAACTGTTGTTCGCTTCTCTCTTGGAGGAAACCATTTTATTTATTTATGCAAATTTGAAATTGATGTTGACTGTCATACGAAAACGTTCCTTCGATTATTTCTTTTATGGATGGCGACTAAGTATTGTATTTCGGATCTTACGCCCATACATGTGGAGCAATAGACACACACAAAAAATACAGTACTGATGATACAACGGGGAAAAGATGGAATTGAACTAATCCACAATTACTCCATTATTATAAAATATATGTGATTTAACATTTTTGTCAACCATGTTGATAACGGTTGATCCACTTACCAGTCCTGACAATTTAATTAATGAACCTGTCTTACTGATTGGTTCACGGGTCAGTGTATAGCCCTATCCGGACACGGAATGATCACCTACTTCATCACTGCCGCTCTTTAAGGTAGATGATATGAAAATCTGCTTCCCGTAAGTAATCGCCTCGCTTTCCTTCTTCGCAAAGGTTCCTGCAATTATTTTAAATATAATTGACTAAAAATTTATCCTGAAATATTTGTTTGAAAAATTGTTTTATAATATAAGGAGAATATCTTTATCAAATTTGCACATATAAATCTAAATTTCAGGTATGCATCATATAGTTAATATTAATTAATTAATTAAAATAATTGTCAGGTCATTTGATACTTAACTGAAGTCTCCTGCAACAAGGCGTCTCTGGTGGAATAAGGGAGATATAACCCATTCTGAATTAGCGTATAATAAACTCTCTATGAGTAACACAAACTAGTTGATAATGTTGGCATATGTCTATTATTCATTTTGTATATCCTAGCGTTTAACCCGTCCGTCGGTCGGAAAGAAGAATTATAAGCATGCAATCTGTAGTAAGGAAATATTCTTATATATTTTTGAGGCTGATTAGCTCTAATACATCTGCCAAAAAGAATTGTCTATTGACTGTCATCACCATTTCACGTCATTTGTATCCAGTACACGAGTATAAACATATAACAAACATTATTTACACGAGATCAAGCCATCGCCTGTTCCCTTCCCCTTTTCTTTACTCCTTTGTGATCGGCCTCTGATGCGAATATAGGCGTCTTCCAAAGCCGAACTATCCTGGCGAGTTTTCGTGACCTTTCGATTTAAAATGTCGCCGTATGGCCCGAACTAACAAATATATTGCTATAGAGCGATGGCAACTTCAATAATAGTCCTGCCAATAAGCACATAAAATAGGCAGGATTGTGTGCTTTTTCATGCAAGTGTGAAACATGGCACAATTATACTAACTCAGAAGCTCGACATTTACTGATATAGTGCCTTCTGATCAGTGTCCTCTGATGGCCCATACCGAATTGTTGGGGCTGAACCAACCTGTCAATATACCCGAGGGAGGCTTTCTGGCCAACGCTAAATAGTCGTTTCAAAGTTTCTGTATTGGTCATTTACACCAAAAACTTACCCCCACATCATTGTCAGGTGAAGACCCAAAATAATGAGAACTACGCACACGTGTTTGTGATAATCTGAGCTCGTACCTCGTACCTCCGGACTCGTACCTCTGGATTTCTTTTCATTTGTTTGGAGATAACTTAAAATAGCCATAAATATACCTGAACCTTTGCTTACTTGCTGAACCTTTCCCGTAATGCACATCTGATAGACTGTTTGGTCATAATATTGAACTTATTTATCAATTAAGGCGAACTTTAGCTCGAAGTGTTGGTCAGAATGTATGATATCACATTTCAGTCACTATATCAGTTCAGACAATACCAATTTAACTCTTGATTTTGGTAAGAAAATCAGTTACAAAACATCATCAATAAATGCTGGAACTTAACTTTCGCTTCCGATACATTTTTTTGTATGTAGTTCCTCAGTCTGTAGTTGTGGATATTTGCAAATGACACTAAAAGGCTTT
>JAVTVY010048371.1:0-23776 GCA_036873755.1 Hanleya hanleyi | reverse complement strand
TCCCCATCATCAAACACACACTCCAGCTGGGGAGCCACTGTGGGTGTGTTTACATTATTTTTGCATGTACACGTGGTGGGCCTCTCCGGGAAAGATGCCGGTCCGTAGTCGAAGGTGGTCGGGGGTGGCTTGCTTGAGGTCGAAGAGCATATACCCGTGCTGAGAGGTTGTCGCATCTTTGAAGGCTTCCAACGCAACGGTGTGCGGCCGGGATACATCTGTCTCGCCAGGTGCAGCAGTTGAGTGGTATCTCTCGGGTTTTTGAAGACCACCAGGTAGTGGGCATTTAGGCTGATGTTCCGATGTTCTTTGTTTTTACTGAACAGATTCTGCACAATGTAGATGATGCTGAGCCGTCGATGGTGGCTGCCTTTGGTAAAGAGTTGGGTGACCTGCGCATCCGTCTCCGCCATGAGATCATCCAGAACCACCAAGGTGTCGGGTTCCAAATCGGCCAGGTTGGGTAGGCCTTCCACGAACGTGATGTGGGGCATTGCTGCATACGCTTCCTGCCATTCTCCGTAACACCACACAACTCGGGCAATAGGTGGGGTGATCATTCTGTCGGCGTGTTGAAGGAGCTTCCTGACGAAGTGCGTTTTGCCGGAACCCGTCGGTCCTGCGATGACGCAAGTGAAGGGATGCTGCCACCCAGGGTCCATGGTTCGAGGTGTATCCGTTGTCGTGGTAATCCGCTCTTGTAAATTTCGTACGAGTGAACTGGAGTGGTGGTGGGTACAACGTCGGTCGTCGTTGTCTGTTCACTGTCAGGGATGATGCTGGGGGTGGGTACAACGTGGGTCGTCGTTGTCGGTTCACTGTGAGGGATGAAATCCGGTGGGTGTTCAGACGTAGTGGGCGTACTTGGTGTAGGTGTAGAGCATGGTGTGGAGCTCGTTGTGGCTTGTACACGGGGTGTGGTGGTGGTGGTGACTGGGCTCGATACGACTGGTACTCTCTGTAGACCGGTTTCACTGGTGGCTGGTGTTTTCAGTTGATTAAGTAACGTGCTGACATAGGCTACGTCGTAAAACACACCTCCGTACAACACACTCAGCAGGGTTAGCAATAGCACCCCAAAGCCCACTTGTGCTTTGCGCGTTTTGGGAGACGCTCTGTTCAGAGGCAGCTGCTGTTTGTCCATAGCACTGTGGTCGGACGTGGAATGAAGGAGGACGGCAGTGGTGTGTGGCTTTATAGTCGCTTCACCTGGTTGGCCGCCACCCAGGAATTGAAGGAACTGGGCCAACCTTGCCATTTGACGAAATGAAACAGTTTGCCACGTCGACGTTCCGTTTTCAAAATCTGCTCCACCGTGTAGTAGTCTTGCTGTGTTTTTACAACAGGCTGTAATTCCGTGTCGTAAAACGTCCCCAGCAACGTTTCGCCTTGGAGATCTTCCAGTTCATAGACTCGCCGCTGTCGGGTAGGCGCCGTTTAATCAGGAAGTGCTCATCGCTCCAGTTGGGCAAGTAACTTTTCTCGAACTTGCCCTTGACTTTACTGATCCGTACAGGGTCCCTGACCTTGTACACCGCCTTCGTCGTTCGCTGCGATGGCCTGGGGTACAAGACACGCCGGACTTGGGCTTCATTGCGTTGGGTCACGGTAATGGGGCTCTCTCTATACTCCGATGATAGGCTCGATTGTAACCCCTCACAAGTTTCGGGAGAGCATCGATGTACCGCCTTGTATTCTTATAGGTGAAATATTTATACATGCGGCCTTTGAATGTCCTGTTGAACCTTTCCACCACGGAAGCCTTGGTCTCGTTGTACGTATGGAAGAAAAACACCTTCTGCTTCTTGAGAAAGGCTTGGAACGGTCTGTTGAGGAATTCCGTGCCTTCGTCGGTTTGCAAATATAAAGGTTTGCGCCCGGTCTTGAAGATGTCTTTGAACGCCGCTATGAGATTTGCGCCCGTTTTCGTCCGATGGGTACCACCCACGCATACTTGGATAGGATATCGATGCACGTCAAGATATACCGATTCTCATCGTTGTGTTTGGCAAAGGCGCTCATATCGACCAAATCCGCTTGCCATTGGGCATCTATTCCTCCCACGATGACCCGGTTCCGTAGAAAATGGCGACGGACAGATCGATGTAAGGTATAGGTGTCTTGTCTTCTTAACCAATCTCGGACTTGGGCAGGTTGTATCCCCTGGGGTTTGGCCGCTCGATAGAGAGCCGACAATGCACTATAGGCCGTCGGACTGTCGGGACTGTCATATAAGTTATCCAGCATCCTCTCCCAGCGCTTCATGGTGACACAATGATGATGCACCCTGGCTCTATCGTTTATTTATAACGGGTATATCTTGGGCCGGAGTTTCTTTCTGATTTTCTTCATTGGCTTTCACAGTGTCCATGGCAAATGACCAGTCCAACTCGTCTGATGACCGCTTGATAAGCATTTCATCCACATCTACCACGGCATCTTCCAATGCAGACCATAGATCAGGGAGAAGGGTAAAATGCACTGTACCCCCATCTAGCCGAGCCAATTGAGCAAAGAAAGGGCCGCGTCGGATGTACACATCGTGACACAAGTGGATGAGGTCGCCGTCCAGTTCACCAGACAACACCTGTTTGAATTTGGTCCAGCCCTCTCGGGACAGACGAATGTGAGCCGGGCACGGTTGTGTAGGGTCCGCATCACAGATGTTTCCCACCTCCTCCATGATATCGACCGTATCCGCATACACGTGCAGGAAAACCTCGGGGGTCAAGCTGAGATACGCCAGTATCATATGCTCCGCCATGGTCAGTACGTGAATGGTACCAGATTTGACTGTTTCTCGTATTTATAGGGAGAACCCCGTGAGATCAAAAGGATCAGGTGGTCATATCACTGGGCTGACTGAGTGTAGCCGGGTAATCAATGGCATCGTCGTCGGGTTCATGGCTAGACAGTTGTTCATTGGGTTCTGCCGCCGATTCTCTCAGGGCACGAGCCCACTCCAACTCGTTTGATGACCGCTCGTCCGGTGTAAACAGCTGGTCCACGATAGGCACCACTTTCTCGAAGGCTGTCCACAGATCGGGGTCTAGGGTGAAGCCTCGCGTAGCATCTTGGTAGCGGCCCAGACGTGGGAAGAAAGGTCCACGGTATACGTAGATGGCATTGTCTATGTGGATGACGTGTCCATCGAGCTCGCCGCTCAACACCCGTTTAAATTTGGTCCAGCCGTCACGAGGTAGCGTAACCGTATTCGATACGGTCTCAGCGGGCGACCAGCAAACTCCACGGTCTTCCACCAGGGTGACTTTATCTTCATAGACGTGTAACACCACCCGGGGTGTAAGGGGCAGGATGGCTCGTAGGATGGGTGACATGCTTGGTCCAATCACGATCGTTGAATGACACACACTCTGTCTGACCCTCGTATTTATAGTCCCACTGTCAATACCACAGCGCCAGGGTCAATAGGGCACAGACTATTGTGAGGCCAACCAGCCGGCTCTGGTTCCGGCGTGAGCGCTCCTGGTCCATAGCGCGAGCATCAAGGATGGCTGTCATAGTCCAGTAGTGGTGAGTGATGGCACGCCTCTCCATCGAGTGCACTCTGTGGAGGACCGCTTCTGTGAACTCGTTCAGGATCTGGCGTCGTCCCTCGTTGTCGTCGCCATCTGCAAACATGGACCGGACCACTGCTCGGTAACCCGTGAATGAATTCACCGCGGTGGCATGCTGTAAAATGCGAGTCGCATAGGGCTGGATCTCCGTCATGGCTCTGCAACCGTAGAAATGAAGGTGTGTGATCCAGAGAGACGTGTTTTATAGACCAGGTCACACATGCGCGCCTAGACGCAGATTACAGATCAATCCTTTTATTATGCGTGAACAACATAGAAATGCATGTACTGACCTGTCTGTGGGGGTTTCCCACAATGGCGTTCGCCTTCGTGTCTTTTCGTGTACGTACGTGTCTTTTCGGGTACGTCCGTGTCTTTTCGGTAAAGTCCGTGTCTTTTCGGTAAAGTCCGTGTCTTTTCGGATCGGTGACGTCCGTGTCTATCATCCGGGCACTTCGCGTCTGCGCCTGCATTGGGTATGTATAAGGGTCTTCATGCGCGCGCGCGCGCAATGCGGCTCAGTCGTACACCAGTACACCAGTCTCGATCCTCGACTTGGGGTAGAGTGTGCTAAAAATAGATTACCAGCTAGCGTGCTATAAAAGGGAAGCGGCCTTGCCATTTCATCAGACACTCTATCAACCACCAAGATGTTCACTTGCACAACTTGCCAGAAGCAGTTTACTCGTCTAGATAATTTACGACGCCACGAGGCCTACACCCACAACGATGCACGGTATACTTGTATAACCTGCGCACGGTCATTTAATCGGGAGGATAAGTTACTGCGCCACGAACGTTCAATGCATGGGCCACCCAAGCGTCCATGCGAGGATTGTGATCAACTCTTCAAACGACGCAGTCAGTTGCTGCGACACCAACGGTTGATTCATGGTCCGTCTCTACGGTTTGAGCGACAACTTCCTACTGAAGAGGAGCCACGGAAGGTGAGATCCAGTGAAGATAAGCCCGGGGAGACGAACGCCACTGGTGATGCGATGAAGGAGAGCCCGCCTATACCCACAGTTCAGAAGAGCCTGAATATCCAGCCGGACCCCACCGTTACGGTTTCGAGTCATACGTCATACATCGAACATTTTCTGGTGGAGCCCATAAATGTTCCTAGCGATCTCTTACCCGAATATCATCCAGAGAGTGACATCGATCGGCGCCATTGGTCCATGACACGGTACTGTTTCCACCCTCAAGATATCTACAATTTCCCACTGACCAAGCTCACCCGTCTACGCAGCTACGTGGAAACCATCTTCAATGACCAACCTACGGCCTTCACATTAAATGTAGCATTTGGGTACATCTTATGCCATAAGATGACGGATGAATTGCGCTATTTCTATTCCAGTGCCATCCACCCAGTGTACGACCAACCGTTTACCATCATTAACCGGAGGTCACTAGAGATGATGCTGGACCAAGTGGAACAATTGGATGTCTTGGGATGGGCCCAACAACAACGACCCAACACCAAGTGGACAGTGAAGAGGGTGACCAATGTTACATTTTTCCTTACCAAGGTGATTCACCACAGCCATCGGTTGAATGCGTCACTCGTGCACTGATGAATACCATAACATGCCGTACATACTCTCTATGTCTACATGCTGATCATTGACTTGAGCTCAGTAAACACTTGTACCTAATGTGACGGTGCGTTAAATAATAAAACATGGTGTTTGATATTTCAATTTGTTTTGCTGTGAACATACTAAACATACCGAGGGCGGCTCCCCCAGCCTGGGCATGATGTAACATTGGGGATAATAAACTGTATGAACATTGCTGAACTTGTTGTTATTCACATCACCCCATTGACTTGATAGGCAGGTCCCATTAAGCCCGGGGACCAATATTAATGCTTTTGGCTAGAGGTGATAGGGGTTTTCCCCTATTTTAGGGGTAAAGTCCGTTTTCCGTTTTTTTTCAGGAAACTTTTTACATGCACCCACCCATGACTGGATGCCCCTTCACCTAGGCTTCACTTTGATACCTCACTCGACCCCATCGGACCATGAGTAACTCCCCTAGCTCCAAAACGGCTATTTCCATACCCTTGGGCCACCGCGCATGCGCAGAATGCCGATATTTCAACCCCACTAGTCCAGTCAGATGCCCCTTCACGAATGCTTCACTTTGATACCTCATATGACCCCACTGGACCAATAGGGGCTCCCCTAGCTCCAACACGGCTATTTCCATACCCTTGGGCCACCGCGCATGCGCAGAATGCCGCTATTTCAACCCCACACCCAGTCCATCAGATGCCCCTTCACGAATGCTTCACTTTGATACCTCACTCGACCCCATTGGACCATTATCGGCTTCCCTAGCTGCAAAACGTCTATTTCCATACCCTTGGGCCACCGCGCATGCGCAGAATGGCGCTAGTTCAACCCCACTAGTCGAGTGAGATGCCCCTTCACGAATGCTTCACATTGATACCTCACTCGACCCCATCGGACCATGAGTAACTCCCCTAGCTCTCAAAACGTCTATTTCCATACCCTTGGGCCACCGCGCATGCGCAGAATGGTGACAACGCCCAAGCCGCTAGTCCAGTCAGATGCCCCTTCACGAATGCTTCACATTGATACCTCATATGACCCCACTGGACCAATAGGGGCTCCCCTAGCTCCAACACGGCTATTTTCATACCCTTGGGCCACCGCGCATGCGCAGAATGACGCTAGTTCAACCCCACTAGTCCAGTCAGGTGCCCCTTCACATAAGCTTCACTTTGATACCTCACTCGAACCCATTGGACCATTAGTAGCTCCCCTAGCTCCCAACACGGCTATTTTCATACCCTTGGGCCACCGCGCATGCGCAGAATGCCACTAGTTCAACCCCACACCCAGCCCATCAGATGCCCCCTCACATAGGCTTCACATTGATACCTCACTCGACCCCATTGGACCATTAGGACTCCCCTAGCTCCAACACGGCTATTTCCATACCCTTGGTCCACACGAGTTGTCTCCCTTGCGTCAGTGTGTGCAGATGGCGCTATGATCGACGCCGTGATGTGGAAAGGGCGTCCCCACACCATCCTGGAGCCGCCATTTTGTTTGTTGATTTTCTGCGGAGATACACGGGACAATAAACGCTCGACCCTAGGGTGGTACAGATGCTAGACTGATCCTATTAACATGGTACAACACCTATAGATTATGTTTATTATTATTATATGGCTTAGAGGTTTTTTTGAGGGTAATGTGAGGGTTTTTTCTCCCCGTGACCTCCCCACCGCCTCGTTTGAACCCACCACCACCACCCACAGGCCGCCATTTTGAACCCACCACCACCACCCACAGGCCGCCATTTTGAACCCACCACCACCACCCACAGGCCGCCAATATGCAGATCGAGTTGTCTCCCCCTAGTGCGGGGTTTTTGCCACCAATGTGTACAGATGGCGCCACTAGTTCCTCCTCAATCCTCCCCGTGACGTCACTACATCCGGGTGAAATGAGGCTTCAAATCAACTTTACCTACTACTTACCGGTACTCATAATATTCCTGCAAAAGTTCACAGGTTTTTACTCACAAAATGGTGTGTTTTATAGGATAATATATGTATGTATGATCTGTTATTGATAGACCAGTCTGTCTATTGTTGTGACTGGGCCAACTCTCATCTGTCATTCGGGTACCTGAAAAATTGAATTACAACGTACAGTTATTAGATCCTGATATGTTTTTCTCTTTTCTTCTGCCAGCTAAGGTCAAGTGTCCACCCACCTTCATTATCTTCGGAGGGTCCTGTTATTTCGTCCAAACTAGGCCAGAATACCTCACATTCCAGGATGCCGTCAGAGAATGCAGCCAAAAAGGAGCACAGTTGGCATCTGTGGAAAGTTTAGATGAGTTCAATTTCCTCAAAAAGCATCTTCAGAAGATATGGAGTGAGTGCCCGGATGTTTATGCTCTCATTATTGCGTACACGATCCATATTTTGGAACAAGCTATTGTTTCTGAATATACTGACTCTTGGTTAATATAATCAACGAGATATTTCAATACATTTTTTAGCGTCAGGTACGTCGATCATTAATCAACAGAAATAAAACACAGGCAAGTTTCCTTTGAAAGACCGGTTTTCAGTGTTGTCAGGAAGCCATGTTACTGTTTTCACATTTTGGCAGCCTGGAATAAATTGAAGTATTTAAATAGTCAAATACATTAGTCATAACACATGTCGCTTATCTTTTTAATTTTTATATGAGAATACATTTTTTCTGGTTTACAGAAACTATACATTCTGGTAACGAGTGGCTTATCAGTGCTCAAAAAGTAAACGACACCTGGGTCTGGCGGACGGGATCCGTGCTAAAACCGAATACATACCAATGGGAATGGGGAGAACCAAATGGCGGTCGGAGGCAAAACTGTTTGGCGTTCTGGCCTGCTCTAGCCAACTATGCAGACGTTTTCTGCACCCTCGTCCAACGACAGTATATTTGCGAAAGATCTCGCTTGATCACCTTCTAGCTTGTTTGCCTTTGGGTGTTGGACGCTATTACTGAACACGAATGAATGTTGCCAGGAGAAGATCAAACGGAATGTATCTTACGACAAGCTCTCTGAGGAGCTGAGGCCTATTATTTCATGGCCTGGAGTGTGCACATCGACACACCAGTTCACCCCCCCCCCCCGGGAGAGCCCCACGGGTCTAATAGAGTGTCAGGTTATAAGATCTCCTATATTCTATCATACTACGTCTGTTCATTTAAATTGGTCGAGAACTGTAGAGCTCGAGAAAATAAATGGATGGCTCCGCGTAAATAATCGTCTTTGCAACGTGTACATAACACTGAAAGCTACAAAATATAGTCCATAGCATTTTAACCCTACCAGGCCTGGAGGATTTGGCGTTTGTCCCAGCCTGGCGCGAGGGTAGACACTTCGCCATCCCCCCAACTTCCATTCATTTTAGTTATCCCTGGAACTAGAGGGCTATTACTATCCATAATATGTATTTTGGTCAACCTCTAAAGAAACTCCAAGATGCCTGTTGTATGAAGAGACGTTCATATACACACCCACTTTCTCGGGATGTTCTGACCCTACACCTGCCTGAGTATAGGAGTTATTATAACATCACTATATGAACTAACATGTACCTCAGAGCAGTTTTTTCGGATAATTTCGGGGATATATCTCATGTATATCCCAGGCATATCTTTCATCAGGGGCCAAGCCTAATCATGAATATAGTTAACTATTCACGATATATTATTAGTTATTCAGGTTTTCCCCCGGTGTATGGAAAGTTACGACCCTCCATGAAACGCATACACCCTGAGGCGTCAGCCGGGGGGAAACCTGAATAACGAATTTATTACCCCTCAAGCCTTTTTATCTTGTAGTAAAAATACTGAAAAGGGCCTATCACTTATAACCAACGGTACAACGGACAAATCCAAAGGGCCATTTCGGTTACGAAACTGTCCGCATTTTGCTACGGCACTGTGAGATAGGCGCGCCACACACAATCCATTCGAAATCGACTTTCAGTTTTGGAACAAATGACACCTTTTGGTGAGTTATGTCAGTGAAAACTTCAGTGAAAATAATGCAGTATGACTTTATTCCATTAAATTTTGACGAGTGAGCGAAAGTTATTCCATAAATATTGAGATATGGTCAGCTGAACTTTCGAAGCGAGAGCGTCGTTTCCAATCGCACGTGAGTTGTTTTCTATATACCCCGAGTAGCAAGACATCACTCGGGGTGTATGGGTTGATACGACCCGACCGTTTAACCAATCACAATCCAGATACTGACTACAAATTTGCTTGTGGGGTAATAAACTCTCATATTCTTGTAGATATAGTGATGCCGGTATTACCCACGGGGTGAAATCTTATATTACACTCCGCTTCTTCTTCGTTACTCTTGTCCGTGCTGCACAAGCTGTGTAATCGTTTATTCATTTCGATTTACACATGTCTTGTTTTTCTCTTCTTTCTTGCTGACGGTTCTTGTCAAGGCCTCTGTATTTTAGCAATATACTTACTGGACTGGCACGATCCCGGCATGGTCGTAAGGCGAATCGGATTATGCGTCGAATACATCTACCTCAACAATCGGACCTGATAGCATATTCTTACTATTTCTCAATTCAGATGTCGGAGATCTCACTTAAAGTGATATTTAATACGGTGCATGTTCATTTCAGGATGTCAGCCACTGTCTGCATTCCGTCTCTCAATGGTAGTATAGTCTGTGAGAACATCTAACACTGTCGCAAGCCGTCAGTAGAATGATAATTTGACGTCATCTATTCTTTTCCTTTTTTTAGAATTTATTTTCGACTTTAAGCCTATTTGCATGACCTCTCACGAAGAGCATCATGGGTGAATTCAAACTGGTGGTCATGAGGGGTACCAGAAAAAGTTACATTTTCGCCATATTTCTTCAAAATTCTTACTTTTCTGAATGGAAGAAATGAGCAAACACTATCTTATTTCTTGTCAGATTATCATCAGGCAGTGTTTACGAAGAAAATACCATCTTAGCTTGCTAAGGGCATTTCACGTTCCACTTGACACTACCCTTAGCTCAATGGCTTCGTTCTCCGTGTATTTCGCCCCATGTCAGCTTCCCCAAGCATCGAGTCACATGTCCGCTCTATTTAAACGAGCCAATGAAATTATCCGAATTCAAATATTTTGACCTGGGAATCTCAGATGTGAGACATGTCGATTGCACTTAAGTGCTCGAGGCGCAAGACTGTGGGAGACCAAACCGAAGTTGTGCGAATTAGCTATTTTATTTCTCACTCTATGGAGCATGCTTCTTTGTTTTTCTTAAGAAAAATCATATTACAAACGGCCTAACATATTAGGGAAAAAAATAAAATCGGCGGCAGTTCACAGGAAAATGATATGATTTTTATTTTGTGATGGGGGCACTTCGAGGCCCACCAAGAGATCATTTCAATCGATCGCTTTCTGGAGGTGTGTCTTCATTTTATGAATGTGATTGCGCCGATGTCGGGTCTCACGGGACCAATCGCATGTGACCATTTGGGAAACGCCCTAGTACAGTCAGATATCACCCGTTACCGCATGGCTATGAGCAGAAGTTTCTACGTATGATCGTGCCATGCGTTCGGATGATGAGAAAATACATAAATAAAAAATTCGAAAAATCCGACCAAAAATGGATCAAAAAATGCTTTTTTAATACTGACGTCACTGTGATGTCCTCGTGGCCACAATCTTGGACCGCCCGGGCCAGATAGGGTTAAATATCTGTATAATTCGCTCTGTACAACTTCATAATAATTGTTTCATGTACCGAGGTTTAATAGCATAGGGTGAAGACATAATCGGTTGATGTTCTCGCGAACGTAATTCAGTAAGACAGTGTAACGTGTGCCGGGTCGGGCAATAAACGGGACGCAGCTGAGCTAGGTCTCGTTAAATGGTAGCGTACAAGCTGTCAGGCCGCTGTCCCTGCTGGTACTAGTCCTTGCCAACTAGAGATTCACTTCGACCTGTCACCTTGTCTGGATCGAGAAAGTAGGAGAGTGTAGAGACAACCAAGGCAGATATAGGGTCAAATAATATGCTGTAATATTCAATTAAATGTACAGGATGATCGCGGTTCAAATATGTAAATATGTACAGTGTTAATATAAAGTGCCGTGTAAAGGGCGGCCTGGCTGCTGGCCCTTTCCACACGGTAGGTAATCGTAGGGGCGGCCTGGCTGCTGGCCCCTCTCTGGCTATGGAATGTCGTTGGAGCGAGGCTATGGATCTAGCGGTTCCCCTTCCTCTAAGGTGAGTATGTCATCCCCAGAAAGCGTCGTGGCTTCCCGCCGTGGATATGATCGTGCTCCCCTTATAGGTGCATCTGGTTCCGGAGATCGCTTTGTCTTCCCACCGTGAATACGTCTGCTTCTCCTTGTCAGAGGTCCCCTCTACAGGTAGGTCCGTCTTCCCACCGTGGATGCGTCCGCTTCTCCGTGTATTCCACTCTATAGGTAGGTTCGTCTTCCCACCGTGGACACGTCCCTTTCTCCTGGTATTCCACTCTACCGGTAGGTTCGTCTTCCCACCGTGGATGCGTCCGCTTCCCCACAGTTGTAACCTGTCTTGCGAGGATGCCTCCGTATCGTCCTCCCTCCAAGGTAAGCACCAGTGCCCTGTCACCCGTCTCACCGGCGAGAACGCTCCCAGACAGCGTTATGCCTCTCCGCCGTGAACACTCCGGTGTCTGTGCAAGGTAACCTGGCTTGTGAGGGTGACTTCTTCCTCCAACTCTCAGGCACGGTAGATCGTGATTCCCTCTGTCTTCTGGTCCGTAGGTACCTCCCCTGTATCAGCAGCCCGGTTCCATTATCCCTGGAAAATCTCAGGTCGTCCGAACGCAGCCCGCGTTTACCGGCAATACCGCTGCTATACGAATCCGAGGTCTGCTCCCGTCCAGCGCAAGGCTTGCCCGACAGTCCACCGATCACACCCTTGGTCTCCGAGTATATCCCCGTCTTACCGTACCAGTAGGTTGGATGATCCTTACCTTTCAGTCCTGGGTGAAGAAGTGAGGTTTTCGCTTGATGCAGTCACTTTTATACCCATCAGGCCAACGATCACATGTCGTCGTGTCGCCCGTATGACAAGCCACATTTTCGCGCAGCGCCATCTGTACTGTCCAGTCAAAGATAACTCACATCATTGTACACGTTAGGAACGATAACTCCAATCGTTATCACCAAGCAGGTGTTGGGGAATTCCCGACTTCTAGTTTCACTTTCGTTACTGCAGCTCATATCGCCGTAGATTGTTTACACCGTTTCTCTGTTCAACGGGAACATCATGCAGTAATGTCCGCTGATATCACAGACCAAGACTGGACACAAATACGGGACGGTAAGCTCATTCAGTTATACCCCCGTTGTATGTCCGTATTTTATGCTGAGCGTTGTGGCTTCATGTAGACCCCGATTTCCGTCACTTCCGGGTTAGCGTACACACTTCGCTTCAGACTTGCACTCCGGTCCGAGCTTGTGTTTAGTTCTGATTTACCGTTTAGGGGATACCAATATTCGTTACAACAGTATAAGTTCAGAACAGGCGATCAGTTATCCGATACCCTGCCAAAGTACCGAATGCCAAAAAGTACACACCTTGAGTCCTAAACGACTTTACTGATCTTTGTCCGGGGAACGAGTGGGGGTGAGTGAATAGGGTTTAACGTCGCTTTCAACATTTTTCCAGCTATATCACGACGGGGAAGGGAAGGGAGGGGAGGGGCCGGGGAACGAGAATCGTATATGACGTTTTATACAGATATTTAAAAAGTGACTAAAACGTGATGGATTATAAATATCGTAGTTCAATAGATTTCAGTTTGTTGTACACGCACCAAAATGAAAGAAACTTTATGCCAAGCGCTCTGTTTTCATAAGTTACAAATAAGACGGATTTTTTTACTTTCTTACATATACTATACCTACCTTATTCCTCGCGGAAATTATATCTCGAGGTTTCACCCCCCCCCCCGAAAAAAAACAGTTTCGCTTGATGTATCTTTCGCGGATAATCCTCCTGAGTAGTATATAAAGTGCATATTGGGTCCGATTTAGGGGCGGTACCTCTGTTAGCCTATTCGCACATTTCTGCCCCTAAATCGGACCGAATATGCCCTTTTACTACTTATCAAATTCACATCCGGTCACGTGACATCCGGGTCACAGGTCACAACCGAGTCAAAGGTCACTTCCGGTCACGTGACGGCCCAGCAAGAATTATCTGCTCCTACATTAGACCCCAGTCACTTCCAATGTTAATCTACGGGGAATGCGTGTATGGGATAGGAGTATTGGGGTGGTCATTTTTTTCTTGTGGATTTTACTATGGGGTGTGGCACCTTGTTTTCTTTATCTCGCGATGCACAATGTAGAACACGATCTGAGGGGTCTGGAGGCCATGGGTTGACTTTCGCGGAAAAGTTCAGGCAGGTCTGGGGTGAAAATGTCCGGTCCATTCTGGCGCACTGGGCAATGTTAGTCCCACTCATGGACATTTGCGGTATGAGGTGTGTTTTCTTCATTTCGAGCTGTACGATGGGAGGGGTCTCGAGGCCATGCGTTGAATTTTGTTGAAAAGTTCTCATGACGCATGAGGCAGGCAGATCGGGG
Source organism: Hanleya hanleyi (assembly GCA_036873755.1). Lineage (NCBI taxonomy): Eukaryota > Metazoa > Mollusca > Polyplacophora > Lepidopleurida > Hanleyidae > Hanleya > Hanleya hanleyi. The sequence continues at coordinate 10,030 of JAVTVY010048371.1, read as the reverse complement.
TGAAAGCAGAAACACGCCATGATGTAGACAGATGAGAGAACAACAAAAATAAGGATGCAGGTCATTCATTTTATTATCCCCTCCAGTACCTTATACCCACGCTGGGGGAGCCGCGTTGGGTATGATTACAATTCAAGTAGGCTCTTGTCCAATCAGAAGCCGTCGTTTGAGAAAGTTCAAGCTACGGCCAAGGTAGCTTTTGCCCTAAGCGTCGTCGGGCAGACCAGGATACCGTTGAAGCAGCTTGTTCTGAAACAGTTGTTTGCGCATTTTGATCCAGGACCTTGGTGGGTGGTAACCCATGTCCTCTTCCAAGTGACGCTTGGTTTTCTTGATGGACCTGTGTGTGGGTTCGCACTTCAATTCGAGCGACACGAGCTCCGAGCGCCCAACTGTCCCATCCCCGAGCTCTGAGCTCCCAACTGCCCTATCCTCGAGCTTCGAGCGGCAGCGCTCCTCCCGAGCTCCTAGTTACCGACTGCCCCATCCCAGAGCTTCGAGCTCCAAACACCTAACTGCCCCATCACCGAGCTCCGAGCTCTTGCATATAAACGCGACATACATCTGTGAAGGCTTCATTATACGCCGGGTGTCCGTGGAGACGATTCAAGATTCAAGATTTTATTGTACGAACACCAGATATGGCAGAGTACAAGAGTAAATAAAATCAGTAGAACAGTAAAATACTGAAATGCAAAACAGAAGCACATGTAATCTATATACATGAACGCGTATATCTGAACGTGAATATAGCTTTGGTAAAGAACAATCACTAGCTATCATTTCTGTACCATGGTTTACGCATGTCACTTGTGTTCGAAGTCATTTTCCACGCCATTTAATCTACGTAGACATTTGCTTTCCATACATCATAATCGTACAGAGCGAAGCCATCTCATGGAACGGAGTCCAGATAGCGCGCAAATTCAACGTACGCGCGAAGAACGATCAACACCTACATCACACACGAAAGTATTAGAGCATCCTTATACGATGACGGCGAGCGGCCCTACGGGATGCAAAGATCTACTGGGTGATGAATTCTTAGAGGAAGGGCCCCGCAGCTATACCCGTATAGTTTGGTGCTGTGACATGCAATTGGTGACCCGGGGATGTCTTCTGGTGCACAAGAAACAGATAGTGCGCGAAGAGGATACCATCACAACTACCCGTACCCAGAATCTGCTGACCCAGCATGAGGCTTTTCAAAACTATATGAAGACGCATCTGAAGACGGGAAATTATCTTCTGCAACCCCCAACATAATGATGTCCGTCCATAGATGATCGACAATGCATAAGGCGTTGGGATAAGGCGTCAATGTGTTGAGACGGGCGTTAAGGCATAACGACGGGCGTTGACGGGCGTCATTGCATTTCGATGAACTAGTGTCAATTCCATGGAATATCTAGAAAAATTAGAGCTTCTGTGCTATTTCACCAGGGCGTTGAGGCGTTGGGCTGGGCGTTACTGTCTATAAAAACAAACGTATCCCCAAAACGTGCACAGTCGACGTTCAACAGTCAACATTGGTTATACTTGCTCTGAGTACGTACGCATATTACGATATGATGCGACACCAGAATACTTTCTATCCAGACTACAAGGAGGCAGATAATGATACCGAAACAAAAACTGCTGGGAGTCTTTACTGATACTGCGAGCTTGACCTCAGATAATCAACCTACGTCCCAGGGAAGTGACGAAGAACCTACGTTTTGGGATCGTATTGTGCATGAAGCTATTAATACCCATGCTGCGGTAATCGAAGATGCCGGACAGGATAACTCACAACAGGCGTACATCCAAATGCGCCCAAGCATCGGAAAACAGCAATGGCCATCTATGAACGGTATAGCCTGCTGCTGCTTGAAATGAAAGGCGACCCCACGAACAGGTCCATCATAAAGACCAAGCGTCTCTTGGGAGAGGATATGGGGTTACCGCTCATCGAGGCCCTGGGAAATGCGATCAGAATGCGCAACAACTGCTTCAGGACATGCTGCCTCAACGGTATCCTGGCCGGCCCGACGGCACTTACGCCAAAAGCGACCCCGGCGGAAGATTGAATTTTCTCAAACGACGGCTTCTGATTGGACAAGAGCATACGAGAATTGTAAACATACCCATCGCGGCTCCCCCAGCGTGGGTATGAGGTACTGGATAAATAAATGATTGACCTTTCATCCTTGTTATTGTTGTTGTTGTTCTCTCATCTGCCTACATCATCGCGTCAAGGGGTAACGTAAAATAATCTTGAAAACGTTGACTTGAAAATAAAATTTGTACTGCTTGACTGTTAATCTGCGTTCACAAATTCCCCCCAAACAGAAATTGTTTGCATTGGGTACTAACGACGAAGTCCTCATCTGAGTTGGGTCTTGGTAATAAAAACTACCGTCAGCTTTGAAAATCAAGGAGACAATGGAGGACAGTATTAGGATACTATAGGTATATGAATCCAAAAACAGAGTTGGCCACCAACGTACAACGAATGTTGGGCCAAACGACACATCGCCAGCTTTGACAGACAGTAGCATATATTCGCTTGGAGGCCATCATTACTTTATTGCTGCTCTACAGTTGAGAAAAGCTAACTTGTGATTTTATGGCTCCATCAGAAGTCAGAGACGAGGTAAGGCGCATCAGACTATCGCTCACCACTCTTGAAATGCAATATCTATATAATATATGTCGATGTCTCTTAGGAGGAAATGGGCATGTACCATGTTGTGTTAGTTATATGAGACGCCACATTTTTTGAGAATTTCACTGAGCTCAGGAATGTCTGTGGAAGAACTGCGACGTTGTGTGATGATTGGAACCGAAGTATACACAGATTAACAGCCGTTTCTTTGATGTCTGTCGCTGTAAAATGATGCCGATTGTATTCTCATATGTTATCTAACTATTTAGTGCGTTAATCCAGATGATCCGATAAGGGATGGTTCATTTATTACCAGGGGCAGGGGAAAATGATTTTTAGGGGGCACCAACAATTTTTTTAGATTCAGTGTTATGATATTGTCAGTAGTGTGACAAACACTTTTGAAATACTAAATTATATGGGCATAGAATTCATAATACATGTATTTAAAAAAGAACATCCCGGCTTTGTGCTTATATATGTACCGAATTAATTTATTACAGGATATAGATATATACGTAGAAAATATTTGTTTTATTTCTTATTTTTCCGGAATATTTAATTAGTTTGCGATCGACTAATCAATACGGGCGACTATTGTACAATTTCATTCATTCAAATAATAATAATTATGGAAGTGCGGCCAAAATTCTTCTATCTCGAGATTAGGGATGACTAAAACTTTTACAGCTTCAAGTTTTTTTTGGTCAGCTTTCCGTCCGAATTCGTCCGGCCCTCCTCCCTTGATAATGAACGAGCGATCGGTAAATATCTGTACTAGAAAAGCAGGTCCATGTAGGTCCATATAACCTTGCACAGTTCAATTTTCGTTTTTCATTTTTGATTTCTCAAAATAAAAAATTGAAATTTGTCCGTCAATTTTTAATTTTCGTTCTTTGTTTTTTAATCTCAAAATCAAATATTGCAATTTGACCGCCAGCTTTCAATTTTCGTTTTTTTGTTTGTTTTTGTAATCTCAAAATCAAAAATTGAAATTTGACCGTCAATTTTCCATTTTCGTTTTGGGATTACAAAACAAAAAACGAAAATTAAAATTTGACAGTCAATTTTTAATTTTCGTTTTTCGTTTTGCCTCGCGCAAAGATGAAAATCAAATATTGAAAATTGTCTCGACTTGGCCGTTTCTCGTTTTTTTGATTTTAACTTTGACGTACCAATGTTGAGTTCGCACCCGGAAGTGTTATGACGTCACTTCCGGTACGACGAGTAGAATAGAAAACGCAAATCGTGTCGTATAAGAGGTGTGGAGCTTGAGAGGCATGTGGCGTACCGGGCCATCCTCGGGAGCTAGTGTATCGATTGATTTGTCAGAGTATCTATACATTGCCTTGGTTAGTTCTGGAAAAAAATAGATCAAAGGGTATCCTCTAAATCAAACCAATTAGTGAACAAGCTCAGCTAGCTCATTACGCCAATCCACTGCACGGTTTGAGATTTGACATGGCTGGCATAAATTCTTCGATGTCAGACTGAAATGGACATCGACAGGCAAAGCAAAAAACGCCGGCTTGGGATACCGACATGCTAATTCAAAATAACGTTGGGGAATGAAATGTTCGAGGTTGAGGCCACGACTCAAGAACTACCCTCAATTACCATATATGTCCAGGTAACCTATGTGCGAGGATTTACGATTTACCTGGACTTGTGAATATGCACCAGACAGGTCTGGACAGGAGGCATCCATCTGTTCTCATTGGTTATTGGCATTGAGGCTTTAGCCAATCAGGACGCAATCTTAGATTTTATCATTTCTAAAAAAGGACGATTAGAGCGCTATAAAATCGAGCATTCATGCACTCAACCGCTATTTATTATGGATTTAAAATATAGTACTTATAAAGACACCAACAAAGATGTGATACCAATAAGAGTGAGCATCGCGGTGATGGGCCGCGAAATCCATATATGGAAAGCGGCCCGTAAACCACCATTTCAAACAAGCACACAACCGCCACGATTAACGACATGCAGATGTCTGAATCCTTTAACGCTTCAAGTCCAATCTTCCTTCTCTATTTCTGGGACCTGGATAGTTGGAGCGTTCAGATGCTCTTCAACGTTCAGCGTCAAAAAAGCTTCAACGCTTTAAGTGCGGGAAGTTCTTTTGGGGTTATGATTAGGGTACCCACGTATTTATTATACTACCCTACTTTAATGAAATTCCCATGTGTATCAACTCCGTTGTTCTTCATATCATGCTTCACACCTGCTGAGCATATACCTACTCGATGATGCACATGCGCATTTTGCCCATTATAATCTAGCTCGACTGCCTGGCTCCAGAGCTCTATAGTGTAGTGAAACTCCCATATCTTTTCCCCTACTGATTTTCCATATCATGCTCCACACCTGCCTATACAACTCGATTTATGCTTTCCATACTACTCCGCGAACCGAAAGTGACATCATAAGCCTTGCGCGTGCGCAGTTAACCTTGACGGGTCAAAGTTAAAATTAATAAACCAAAAACGGACAAGTCGATGCAATTTTCAATATTTTATTTTCATCTTTGCGTGTGAAGTAAAACGAAAAACGAAAATTGAATGTCAAATTTCAATTTTTGACTTTGAGGAAACGAAAACGAAAATTGAAAATTGACGGCCAAATTTCAATTTTGATTTTGAGAAACCAAATACAAAAAACGAAAATCAAACTGTGCAAGGTTAAACGGACCGTAGGTCTGAAGTAATGCCTATAGGGGTCATGTCCGGCAACCTCACCAATCAACCAATCAAATCTAGTCTTCAATTCAGGAGGAAATTCTCCGAGGGCAGTCCGTGCTCCAGTCTGGGTAAACCAAGATGGTAAATCAGGGGAATACCATCTAGCCATCCATTGCCTGGCAATAGCATGCCCGTATTTTAATTTACACATTTGTAATGCATGTCAAGGATGGGCATACTGAAAAATACATACCGGTATCCAATAACTCAGAATACAAGTAGTAAGAGAGGGACAGTTAAAAAACACCCAGTTCGTGGTGTTAATACTTAAATACTAGAGAAACGCCGCCATGTTGGTGTGGTGTCGGTGTAAGAGAGGGACAGTTCAAAAACACCGAGTTCGTGGTGCTATTATTCCGCCGCGTTGGCGCGGTGTCGCCGCGGGCGCCGTTCGTCGACGAATCGGCGATGCGTGACTAATGCGGTACGCCCGCGGGCACAATTCACCGGCCCGCGTCTATACCCGGAGGCGGTGTTATAATCTGACGCCCCATCCATCATAGGGAACATCAATTGCGGGACACCATCGCGGCTTGTCCTAATTCGCGGTGCTAAAGAGACCGCCGTGTGTTACAGTCAGTCGACCTTCGGAGGAATGCGGCGTTCATCGGACGGTGTCACCGCGCGAGGGGGGCGCCGCGATCCATCGCGCGCGCGCGCCGGTCGACCCGGTTCGCCGGCGGAGCGCGACTAATGCGGTGTTCGAGATCGGCTATTTACGAAACTCGCCCGAGGATATAATCGTCGATCGACCCCCCGGTATCGCGGTGTTCGCGTGACTCACGGTGTAATTATAGCCTATCGACCTACCTTCAAGACCCCACCATAACTAGATCGCCATAAGTAGACCACTTGATCACCATAAATAAGTAGATAACTCGAGGTGGTAGGTCGAGGCTATGTTTGTAACTAGGTTAGTAGGTCGAGATGTCGTCGAGGTTCAGATGATCAACTGATAAAATAACCAATGCGTATATAAAGACTTCTCGTGCGCTTCTTACTTTATTCTACGACTGTCGCACCTGTAAAAGTCGATATGTATAGGCTAATGAGTAACCTTTACGCTCTAGTGAGCGGTGAAAGAAATTCTCCTCGAGTAACATTTCAACGTATACGGCATAATGGGCAGATTATAAAACCTTATGGTGTTGTCATACGACTGACGAGAGATGGGTGGTTTTCATTCAAACAATTCCTGCCTAGGGTGGATAGAATGATTCAGACTAAAGAGACGGTTGAAACTCCATTCAAGCTACAAGATAATATATACATAAGCACTGCAGCGTATGAAGGGGAATGGCTCGTCCACATAAGAGAGTGGTACCTAAAATCACCAACCAGCGAGTTGAAACCGGGTCGGAACGGACACACGCTGAACACGAAAGGCTGGGATATGTTGAAAAAACTCATTCCTATCATTGAGACCAACATGATTGAAATAGAACAGCGTTCCGTCAGCAACGAATTCGACAAGTCTATAACAGGACCAATTCTCCCACCTAAACCAGTTGGATCTGCCGCGAGTGATCTACCGAGCGAAAATTTGGTGAATGATAATGGTGGATATTCATACGATGAAGCGGACGGCGTCTCTATGTGCGACATTTTACACCGCAACCAAATGTAACAGTTGTATTGTGACACGTGCAATCCCTTTGGGGCTGGACTACTTCAGCGATGAAAACTCGAGCAATGTGAACATTAGAAAAAAGACTGTTCCTATTTCGTCATTCATATATGGGACTGCATAACGTTAAACATTTTTTCCTAACCCTTCACGCTATTAATGGGAGAAGGCTTCGTGTAATAAGTGAGACTTACCGCTGGTGTCGTTGTACATCGACTTGTGTACGCCATTATTAACTGTAAGACTGGTCGATCTCGCTTAAAATGAAATCGGTTACCTGAATTTCGCCTATTTGTTCGGGTATTCCCCGTGCTACCTCGCATGACGCCACAGCCAATGGTGAACGGTTGTGCAATCCCGACGCTATGTTGTGCAATTCAGCTGATTTCACTATCATCTAATATATAGAGCGAAAAATTTCCACGACGTATAATCAATATGACAGCAATGAGAAAATAATCATGACAGCAATGAGAAAAAATTGTGTCGAATCAACGATATTATTCGATATTCTGCAATATTGAGTCAATGCCGCATTTTCATGTAAACCCTATTCCCCTACTTACTCATTCTGTCAGTTGTATTAAATGTTTTCAGTTTATACCGTCACATTTTGTGTGCGTTTTCAATACTACTAGCGTATACCCGTATTCTACTACATCAAGTTGTCAATTGAAGACTGTATGCAATATTTACAGCTTATAAAACTAGACAGTCATTCCTAATAACGTCATTCCTAATTCTGTATCGCTGACGTGTATATTTTCGGAAAACATTTCGAAAGTCGGTCGACATCGCAATACCAAAGTGACCTCCTCAGCATAGTTTACGTCAATGTAATGTGTCAGCGATCATTAAACATTTTTTTACCCCGTGAAAATCTCAACTTTATTTCTAATGTAAGAATTAATAGAGCGTGACATTCTTTCGTACTCTACAGATTTGCGTGTTCAACGTATGAATGTCTCGTTAACGATCTATAATCGACTATAGGCCAAATGGCATGAGGGAGAGGTCATCCTCATTAGTTCCGCACGACTGGAATTGAATATGCCACTCTGTTCACAGTCTATACAATCTTGTGACAAGTTTGAAATCGCTGAACTAGAACTTCTGGGTCACCGACTTAAATATCTTAATAAAGTGGTATAAATTAGCCTTTAAACGTGTGCAAGGTGTAAAATAGTGAATAAAACAGCATGACCATTGTCTTTTTGTTGATAAAATATTTGATGTTATTAATAACGTCAAAGCGTTATGGAGACGCAGCTGGAAACTGGAAATTATCTTCTTCAATCGACTTTGAGTGACAACGAGGACTCCAAAAACGTCCATTCCCAATAAAAACCCCTGTAATTCCATGAGAATCGTCCTAGAGACGAAACTTATACACGTTGTATAGACTGTGTGTCCGTCATACTTCGTCAAACACCTCTTTACGAGCGCGACATTCCTTGTTGTCATAGCTATATCATAACTCTATGAGAGAGATTTTTGCATTCCCTTAGAAACCGTTGAATGCATCACTACTGTCGCTTTATCATGTCGGCAGAAGACAATCCTCATTATGTAGATATGTGGATTAAATTTTATCGAGACCAGAGTAGAGCTTACCTAAAGGAGGGAATTTGTGAGATTGGGGGACAGAGAGTGCATTCTCCTCCAAACTCTCTTAATATTGCACAAGGCAACAGTACGGTGAATTCGACTAACAAATCGCGTACAAGAGAAATGACAGTTGAACTAATTTCACCGGCACAGCGAGTTGTAGAGCAGGCTAAAGCAGAACTCTGTAGACAGCGTCACAAAGTAAACGTGCAAGTGCCAGTAAAGGGGACGCGGAAATAGGAGGAGGAGGAAGAGGAGGAGGAGGAGGAGGGGGAGGAGGAGGAGGATGAGTGAGGAGGAGGAAGAGGATATACCGTATAGTATAAAATACAGGGAGAGATGATATTAGAATTAATCTACGTTTTGGCAGAGAAGCGTCAACATGACAAACAAGTGTGCGGTGTGTCAGGAAACATTCTCGCGTCCAGATAACCTGATTAGACATCAACTTATACACCAAAAGGGGATAATAGCAGAACATCCGTATAAACGTAATCGCGAGACGTCATCTATGACTCTTTCAAGAGCATCACAACATCCATTTACTATGATCGTCAGCGGCCCGACTAGTTGTGGGAAGACATCATGGGTAATGAAATTTTTGGAATGTGCTAATATCGATCCATCTCCAACACGCATCGTATGGTGTTACAGTCAGTGGCAGTCAGCCTATGAAGCTACGAGTCTGAAAAATGTCAACTTCCTCCCCGGCATACCTTATGACATAGGCGAAGATTATTACTTCGACCCCGACCAAACCAACGTTATTGTTCTGGACGATTTGATGGGTGAGGTAAAGCGTGAAGAAAAATTGCCGACCTATTCACCAAAGGGTCGCATCACAGAAATTTGTCCATAATTTATCTGACTCAGAATCTCTTCCCTCAAGGCAAGGCATCTCGAGATATCACGCTAAACTGCCAGTATTTCGTTCTATTCAATAATCCTATTGATAGCACGTTCGGGAGACGAATCCTTCCTCGGGATACGACACATTTCATGGCAAAATTTCGCGAAGCCACATCTCGGCCGTACGGATATCTGTTCATCAATTTAAAACCCCATACAGCGGAAAATGACAGGCTCTCTACCAATATAATATCAGGCGTTGATGAACTCGTGAAAGAAGAACAACAACTGCCACCTCGTCCAGCCCCAATTCATAATCCATCAACTCAAATTCGCATACCATCTCACTATCCAGCATGGTCCGCTAAGAGGAATCAGCATGTAGGAGAGGGATTATATACGAAGACGGATGCACCTTGGTTCAAACGGAATGAAAATGATGACGAGTCCCAGCAGAGGCAGATAATCCATAGGAGCGGAAATGAAATGGAATGTCAAAAGAGAAAATACCCTTCAGATGACGAACTCCTCCATCCCGGGGAAATAGATCTA
>JAVTVY010048370.1:0-23624 GCA_036873755.1 Hanleya hanleyi | reverse complement strand
CGAAGGAGGGGGGGAGGGTGGAATAAAGAAAAGTATCAGTGAGTCGGCTTAACTTACCCCCGAGTTGGCTCCAGTTGGCAGTGGGCTCGCCTGTTCTCGGACACTTTTGCGATTATGTTCAATCTGGAATTCTATGACACTTGTGCCTAAGTAGTATAGAAAGTGCATTTAAACTCATGTTGACCTACTTATTTGTTCCCCCGGGTAAAATTTAAGGGGGACCCAAGGTTAAAGTATAGGAAGCGCTCATGCACGCCTTTGACCTCTGTGGCGGCAGGTGGCGGTCACGTGGCGGTCACGTGGAGGTAAAAAAATAATAAATAAAAAACGGAACACGGACTCGTACAATATACGGGGAAATGCCTGTATGGGTATAGCTCCCCTTACCAAAAAATCCTATAGGATCCAATGGGACAGATGATCTGTCCTATAGGATCCAATGAGACAGATGGTCTGTCCTATAGGATCCAATAGGACAGTTACTTCTGTCCCTTAGGATCCTATAGGACAGATAATTCTGTCCTATAGGATCCTAAGGGATAGAAAAATCTGTCCTAGAGGATGGATTATTCTATGCTATAGAACATGTATGTGTCCTATTGGACAGCCATTATATCCATTAAGAATTGTTTTTGTCCTTCACATGTGACAGTGTGAGGAACCAAACACATTTTACATGCATACATTGTAAAGCAAAGCACATAATAGGTGAAAAATGTGAAAAATCTCATAAAAGCAATGTTTTTTTTATTATTTTTTTCTGCATGATACATATATACAAATATTGAACATAAGGCAAGAAATCAAAGTATTTTGTCTGTTATCATTCGCAAATATTAGCACGAGTATGTAAGCTTATATACATGTAATGATATATGATCCAACTGATACAATGCTTCATTGACTAATTTATTGGAAGATATTAATTTAATCCAATTTCTGATACACAAATTAAAACCCAATTTAAACATGTAAATTCTACATTCGGAATTTCTGTAGACTTCTAATTACATCAATCGAGGCATCGAGGCAGTAAATCCTAATAGATTAAACAGATTCTGTTTTTTAAATCTCTGTAAATTGGGGTCTTCGATGGAATTTTGGTAACTGTGGAAATGGAATTAAAAATCAGAAAAAGGAGCATGTTAGCGCATTACCTCGATTTCAGTATTTGTTAGTCCACGGCAGAGATCAGCAAATGTACTATACAATGACATAATAATGCAATTCTTAAATACAGATTCAGAATATGCATATATATATAAACAAACTTTACATTCGCTTTCAAGGGCGTAGACAAGTTGTGAAGTTTGGGGGGGCTTAGGGGGAGAGTCTGAGAGGGGGGTATCCCCCCTCGCAGCGTAGATTTATTTTTGAAGATTGATGGTAAATTGGCGATCACTGGGAGCATTTGAGGTGTAAAAGATTGTAAAAGTTGAACTTTTTTTTGGCGAAAATGTCCTATAACAGTGGCGATCACTACAGTGATATACAAGGTGAAATGATCATTCAATCCGGGGTTTGCACTATAATTCAAGTTATTTTTTAGACAATACTACTTCGCCTAGATTGCAGGGGCGGTGCATTGATGCGTGGTTGACCGCATGAGTTCTTGTGTTCGTTCTGAAGTTGCCAAAATTATCGAAAATGTAACCTTAGTGGTCCTTTCTCGGAATAGTAGTGAAAATTATCCATATTCATCATATTTACACCAGTTAAATAGTGACTTTGTGTCTGCGTTAGATTTCTTACCTGTATCTCTAGGGTTTCTCCGTGAAAATTATTCGAGAGTTCGTATCTCTCGTTTGTGAATAAACAAATACTGAACAAATGACTGGGATCACAATAAAAAAAAGTTTATGGTGAAAACGTTCTGAAAAAATCTTTTCAGCCAACGTGTTGACCTTCTTCGTTCAAATGGGCGATATGTGATTGAATTGGAGCACATTATTCGTTTCTCGGAGAAAATCACATGGGGTCTTTAAGTCCGATATCGCCAAACTGTTGTGTTATTCTCTGACCGATTGCAATTATTCTAGCCCTTCTGGTAAGCATTGTTGCAACAATTGATAAAGATATGTGACAAGCTAAACAATTACTTCTCTGCTATGTTTGCTTTCTGTTTCATTCTTTCTTTCCTTTTTTTCTCTCCTTTTTTCTGTTTTTTTTTCTTGCCGGACGTCAATATTTGGGGGGGGGGGGCTAAGCCCCCCCCAAGCCCCCCCCCCTTGGCTTTACTCCAAAGGAGACAAAAAACATCTAAAGTGATTCATTACAAAATGTTAGTTGACCATGTACATGTAATCATTTTAGATGTATATGGTTCTTAACTATTCATAGTTAAGACCGCAAATAGGAAGTGTCCATACTGTTGTAAACCATCTGATTGTTCAATAAGCTTATTCAGATCAAAATTAATCTACATTTTTGGACAATCGATCAAGTAAATTTGAACAGTTCATCAAATATAGAAAATAAAGTATAAGCTTACTATCTGCAAAATTTAATAATTGGGAATTTTCACCTTATAGTTCAATTGTTTATTGACACAAAATAAATTTCTTCCAATGAATAAAAAAATATCCCCTCATGGTGATTTCCAGCAGATAAGGCAGCAGATGTAGAAATGTACTTTTTTTGATTGATTGAACTTGTAGTTTAAGGGCCGCTTCCCATACGGATTTCGCGGCCCATCAACTCAATGTTTTATTTAAATTTCACGGTACATTTCTTCGTTAACTTAAGATCTTTTGCAGCGCTAGATATTAAAATAAATAATTAAATAATGAATAACAATAACAATGAGGAAACATAAATACTAGTACTTTTTTCTTCATCTTCTCTGGTTTTATAGCATTTCCAAAAGAGAAACAGCTTCATACAATGTGTGTGTATCGCGACAAAGAATTTTGGATTTCAGTGGACGACAGAGCAGGCCTAAATAAGCATGCATCGCAGCGAATATAAATAAATAATTTACAAGAGTACAGGAAGTGAAGCAAAGCTGTCAGTGCAATTGTGCTCAGGAGACAACTACCCCAGAGAGACCGATGGTACATGCTGCTTCACTTGTACCAGTCCTCTCTATGCCGACACCAGCTAGGTACCCTGGGACAGCAATCTCCAGTTTTCGCCATCTCACAGCATACCACCGAATTAGATGTTGACCGTGTAAAGTCATATGTTTTTTTATCGTTCATAATAATAAAAGGCTTTATCTATACTCCATTACAAACTCTTAGCCCAATACAAGCGTCTAGTCCGTCATTCATAATTCAGTCGTCGTCCATTAAAGAATAGCCGCGTCCATAATCCAAAGACCTATTCCATATCCACAGGAATGTAATGATATATACAGAGAAAGGTAAATTGGGATATCCTTACATAAGTACAATATGTTTGAAACAGTGATACCTGAAGAACAATTTTATAGTGAGTTTAAATACTTAAAGGGTCTTCTAAAGCTGACTGATCATTTTGGTAGCCTATTGAAACAAGTTGATGCTATTTATATTCACGCAGAATATTACAACAGTTATTTTATCATCTTTCAGTCGGTGGTGTCTGGTAATGTATATCTGCCAAGACGAGTTGTACAGAACATTATCCAGAGTGTTCCCCGAAAGATGGCCATGGATCTATTGTCAGCTTTATTCACAAGAGCTGAGATGGCTCACACACGCTGACTGGTGTGGAGTCAAATACTAGACCTGATGCAGACGTAAAACCACTCATTGAATCAAGACAAGATAACTGCTATACAAGGTAATTGTTCTTGTCTTTGAAAATATCTCGGATCTTTTATCAGCTTTATCCACTGTGACAAAAACATTTTGAGCGCTTAGCGTCCCACAAGCCAGGTATTCAAATTAAATTACCCCGCTATAATAAAATGCTGTAATACTTAAATAAGGAGCCAATCAAAGTAAAATTGCCCAAGTATTAAACTTGGTTACCCACAAACTTGCAGCTGCCTATTTGACTGAGTATATAAATTGGGGTTCCAAGCCTTAATTTGGCAAGTTTAATGCATTTCTTTCCTGCATTGCAGCCCTACTTCTAAATGTCTTTTAATGATGTGCTAATTAAATATTTTCTTTTACCCCTTTCGCTAAAGTACTACCAACAGAAGTTTCCTGGCAAGGATAAGATATACAGGATTCTATGAAGGCCAAACTGAATGACGAACAGAAGTGCTACAGACGGAAGGAGAAGCACAGAGAGGCTCCCCACATCATTCCCCAGTGACAACATGGCACACTGATATTATGTCATTCTAATATATACCCTCTATATTTATGTGTATCCTGCGTTATTTTGTATACAATAAAATGTCCGTATGCACGGATCGGCTTCTGTTAAATGTCTTCATGGGTAACATGTCTTACATGTTACGTAATAGTACCTGTGTGTTATCTGAACATCACTGATCAGTTTTTGTCCAGTACACTGTAATTATTTGATCAGTACTGTTTAGAGAGCAATCACTGCTGCTCCATGTAGTTACTGTAAGAGGTTATTCCTTTAAAAACTTCAGGACGCTGTGTATGCGCCATGACTTCAGTGATATCAGGGACCAGAAGCGAGTTGACCTGATCTATTTTATTTACTGAACTCCACATTTAAAGGTTCACCTCATTTTCAGAAGAGTACCCTGAAAATAGCTATGGAATATTGCTGAACTTCATAAATGATGCTACAGGACAGTCGTATAGGATTCAATAGGACAGTCCTATAGGGTCCAATAGGACAGTCCTATGGGATTGCTGTGGGAAAATGTCCTACAGGATCCCTTAAGATTTTGCCTATAGGACAGTCTTATAGGACTGTCCTATTAGATCCTATAGGACTGTCCTATAGGACTGTCCTATTAGATCCTATAGGACTGTCCCGTAAGATCCTATAGGACTGTCCTATAAGATCCTATAGGACTGTCCTATAGGCAAAATCCTATAGGATCGTATAGGACATTTTCTTATAGGAATCCTATAGGATTTTTTGGTAAGGGTCCATACTGGCTATGTGGGGGGAGGGGTGGTAAAAAAAAATTGTGGGTGTTACTATGGGTTATGGGGTCTCGTTTTTCTCGTCTCACCGAGAAAAACACAATGGGAGATCGAGGTCCCGGAGCGAATCGGTGAAATTTTTGGGAAAAGTTACCGAGGTCTGTATATAGGCTCATACTGGCTATATGGGGGGAGGGGTGGTCAATTCTTTTTATGGGTGTTACTATGGGTTGTGGGGTCTCGTTTTTCTTGTCTCGCCGAGAAAAACACAATGGGAGAGTTCCCGGAGCGAATCGGTGAAATTTTTGGATAAAGTCACCGAGGTCTGTATATAGGCTCATACTGGCTATTTGGGGGAGGGGTGGTCAATTTTTTTGTGGGTGTTACTATGGGTTGTGGGTCTCGTTTTTCTGGTCTCGCCAAGAAAATGACAATGGGAAGGCTTTCGAAGCGAATCGGTGAAATTTTTGGGAAAAGTACCGGGTAGGCCTGTATATAGGCCTATAGGCTGGCTATATGGGGGTATAGGTTCAACCTGGGAAATTCACACACGATCATTGTGATATGGGTTGCTTGGATTTGTTTTTCACGTCTAGTCATTTAGAACACGATGGGAAGGGTCTCGGAGCGCAACGGTGAAATTTTTGGAAAAGTACCATATAGCCCATATAGTCCCACACTGGCTATATGGGGGTATAGGTTCAACCTGGGAAATTCACACACGTTCATTGTGATATGGGCTGTTTGGATTTGTTTTTCACGTCTCGTCATTTAGAACACGATGGGAAGGGTCCCGGAGCGAAACGGTGAAATTTTTGGAAAAAGTTCACGTAGGCCCATAGGCCTATACTGCATGCTATGGGGGTATAGGCCCATACGGGGTGGAAGTTTTGGGGTCTAGGTGAGCCCCTAATGATCCTATGATGTCGTATGAGGTCTTATTAAGAAGCTCTCGTGGAGGAGCATCCGACTGGACTAATGGTTCGTCCGTTTTCAATAGTTTGCGCATGCGCAGTCTGACCGTAGTATAGAAAGCAGGCATGTTGGGGGGTATGTGGGTGTGTGTTTGGGGTAGAGATGGACCGCTATGGGTCCGAATGGGTCGTGGAAGGTGTCAAAATGAAGCTTGTGTGGGTTAGAGTCAGAATGGTGTATGTTTAAGTGCAAGTCGCGTCAATCTGCGCATGCGCAGTTGGTTGTAGTAAGTAAAGTGGCCATTTTGGGGCAGTACAGGAAGGTTTTTGGGGTCGAGATGGACCATCCTTGGTCTGAATGCGTCCTGGAAGGTGTCATCTTGTAGCTCTCGGGGTGTAGACCCCGATTTGAGGGCTGTCCACGTCACCTGTGACGTCATCAGTACGAGTAGTAGCGAAAGTGGACATTTTGGGGCAGTGAAGGAAGGTATTTGGTGTAGAGATGGACCATCCTTGGTCCGAATGCGTCGTGTGAGGTGTCATCTTGTAGCAACGCCCGCCAACGCCAAGCTTAACGCTTCTACGCTCTGGTGAAATAGCTCAGAAGTTCTGATTTTCTAAATATTCCATGGAATTGTCACTAATTCTTCGAAATGCAGTGATGCCCGTCAACGCTCGTAGTTGCGCCTTAACGCTCTAACATAACGCCTTGACGCCATGAGAGAACAACAACAACAAGGATGACACATGAGAGAACAACAACAACAAGAATTGTTTTTTCATATAGTTTATTTTCCCAAATGTTACATCATACCCACGCTGGGGGAGCCGCGTTGGGTATGTTTACAACTCAAAAAAACTCTTGTCCAATCAGAGGCCGCCATTTGGCGCTGCATCTGTTATATTCCTTCTTGTCCGTTAGATGTATTTTCGGCTGCTCTTGTCTGTCGCCATTTCAGAAAGTTCCATCTTTGCTCGGTGTGACCTAAGCGTCGTCGGGCAGGCCTGGATATTCTTCGGGTAGCATGTCCTGAAACAGTTGTTTGCGCATTCTGATCGCATTTTCCAGGGCCTCGGTGGGTGATAGTCCCATAGCCTCTTCCAAGTGACACTTGGTCTTCATGATGGACCTGTGCGTGCGGTCGCCTTTCATTTCAAGCGGTAGTAAGGTATACTGTTCATAGATCGCCATGGCTGTTTTCCTGATGCGGGGGCGCATTTGGGTGTACGCCTGTTGTAAATTATCCTCTCCGGCGTCCTCGATCGCTGCAGCATAAGTATTGATAGCTGCTGTCACAATACGATCCCAGAAGGTGGGTTCTGCATCACTTTCCACGGACGTAGGCTGACTATCTGAGGTCAAGCTCTCCGTATCACTAGATAGACTCTCAGCAATCTCTGTTTCGGTATCAGTCGATACACTCTCAGCAGTCTCTGTATCAGCATCCGCCTCAACGGACTCCTCGGAGTCTTCAAGCCCATGTATATTTTTCTGGTGTCGCATCATATCGTAATGTCTGGTGAACGTGCGTTCGCACTCAGAGCAAGTATAAGCCATGCTGACGGTTGAACGTCGACTGTGCGTGTTTTGGGGAATACGCTTGCTTTTATAGACAGTAACGCCCATCAACGCGTAGCTTAACGCTTCAACGCCCTGGTCAATTAGCTCAGAAGCTCTGATTTTCATGGAATTGACACCAATTCATCGAAACGCAGTGACGCTCGTCAACGCCCGTCGTTAGGCCTTAACGCCCGTCTCAACGCCTTAACACACTTTCTTAACGCTTTAACGTCGTTTAATGATGCGTTCGAACAAATGTTTCTTTTGTGCTATTGCTCTGACATACGCCGTTTTCCAGTTTATACCCGAGGTTTTCAACATCGACGCTGTTCTTTCAATTTCCATATGGACTGGGTCCTTATCCAACAATTTCATATGGGTCACGAGGTCGACATACCGTTGACGTAAAGCCTGTCGTAGTCTGGGTGCCAATTCGACCAATACATAAGGACTGATGAGGGACACATGTTCATTCTTATATGTACAGACACCACCACCAACACCACCACCACACACTACCACCACACACACACACACACCACCACCACATTCCACCACCACCACCACCGCCACCACCGGGCGTTGACGCGCAAGGGTCAAAGGCGTGCATGAGGGCTTCCTATACTTTAACCTGGGTTCCCCCTTAAATTTTACCCGGGGAAACAAATAAGTAGGTCAATATGAGTTTAAATGCACTTTATATACTACTTGCCTACATACTGCTAAACGTGCGTATATCTGAATCTTTTTAGCGCGCATGTGGGAAATCATTTTTGGAGATTCTATTTTACAAGTCGGGCGAGGAACGGTCTAGATGGCGTCTGCCGCCAAACAATTGAAGATACAAACCAATAAATTACAAGATGGAATTTCTATCTCAAGTTTAACTGTTGTTTTCAAATGTGAAATCGATTAACAAAGCCACACAAAAAGACTTAGACCCAGTGTATGTTTCACACAGTCTGCCTCATGTAGCAGAATCAGTCCCCAATAAGACCAAATACAATCGTCCATTGATACTGGCACGTTGCCAATTGACACGCGCGGAGGGGCGGGGGGTTCTCGTTTTAACAAATATGGCAAAGTGGGAGATAGGTAACAAAATTTAACAAATTTTTTCAAACTTTCGTTGTAATATTTTTTGATAATCAATTTAAGCAGTGCTATAGAATTCGCCATTGCCCTAAAATATAACCTTCTCACAATAACTGTGCGTCAAATATCCATTGAGCACGCCCATTCCTCAAATATCCGTTAGAATTTGGCGGGGAAATGATCTTATTCGCCTGAAGAGTCCAGACCAGAAAAAGTTAAAGTAGGATATACGCAATTTAACCATTTGTCGCAATTCTGATTAAAGTGAAGTTTATTCGATTTTCGAAGAAAACGTTTTAAGAGCGTGGTGTGACCATGGCGCCGACTTGAGCGTCCTCTCTTCTACTTTTCTTTACTCACTCGACCTCCCACCCCCGTCACCCTCTCTAAAAAGTCAATCTAATTAATCACTCTAATTAACCAATTAACAACGGTAATAAGACCAAAATATAACCTTCTCACAAAAACTGTGCGTCACATATCTATTGAGCACGCCCGTGAAAACAGTATTTCTCAAATATCCGTTAGAATTTGGCGGGGAAATGATCTTATTCGCCTGAAGAGTCCAGACCAGAAAAAAGTTAAAGTAGGATATACGCAGTTTAACCATGTGTCGCAATTCTGATTACAGTGAAGTTTATTCGAATTCCGAAGAAAACGTTTTGGGAGCGTGGTGTGACCATGGCGCCGAATTGAACGTCATTCCTTCTACTTTTCTTTACTCCCCCGCCCCCCTTTCTCTAAAAAATCAATCTAATTAATCACTGTAATTAATCAATTAACAACGGTACAAAAAACCCTTGCATTGGTTTTATTGTTGTAACCTACATCGCCTTATCCTAAGATCTGACACAATTGTATAGTTCCAATGTCTGCTGGAGTATCGGTAAGGAGGCTCAGAATGTCCTGTAGCTAATCGTGTCTGGCTCCCTGGCGCCTATCTTCTAATCCAGCTAGGACAATTTTCTCCATCTTAAAGATAAGTGTCCCTCCTATCTCTATGGAAAAGGGACATTCTTATATTGCTATTCAAACCACAATATTGTCATAAATGCGGAACGTTTACCAGACATGATGTGATTCGGCACCAGAGGAACACACATTGCAACAAACCAGAACCGGTTGTTCTAAATATAGGTCACTGCAAAGCGAGCGTTGTTGCCGTTTCAGCAGACACTCTGCCAAACACTACGCCACGACGTTCACCTGTACCACCTGGTCGAAACCATTTACACGTATGCACAACTTACATCGCCATGAGTCTGTCATACATGAGACCCCCTTCCTCTATATCTGTACGACATGCAGGGATAATCGTGTGAACAATTTATCGCCATGAGGCAACCAGGCCTCAGTGTTGGGATTGTGAACACCACTTCAGACTATACAGTCAGTTAAGACGTCACCAACGTGTATCTCATCTACATGCACACTTGATGGTTGAAGAGCCGGTTGAGTTTGACCCCATCCATGAGTCCACCAGCCACAGCGTTGTTGTCGTGCATAAATGTATGATCTAGAGAAAGTCATTACATCGTGTGGATAATTTACGGCAATATCAGCGATTACTTCGAGAGGCACCCACAGATCAATGCGAAGACTGTGGTCGAGTCGTCAGACTCCACAGTCAGTTGAGCCGCCATCTATCCGAAAAACGTCCACAGTCGAGGTTCAATCCTTGAATATCGAACATGACTGAAGATTATGCGAAAACTTTCTCAAATGACTTTCTCAATTCTGACTGGACAAGAGCACCCGACGATGCCTTTGATACATGAACAATATCACACGTGAATTGTAAGCACCCCAAGGAGGTTCCCCCAGCTTGGGTATGGTGTGATGGAGGGAATAACGAAATTTGTAATACGAAATATGCTTCTTGTTGTTGCTCTCTTTTTCTCTTTCGTCTGACGGCGTCAAGACATTAATTGATAGGTATATATACGCGTGTAACGTTCTTACTTCCAGCGTTAGAGTATAACTGCGATAAGACGGGCGTCACCAGGCTAATCTTAGTCTACACCACGAGTGGTTCAATATGACACCAGCACGACATGTTTGGACCACGTAAGGCCCAAGTGTATACGCCAAAACTCGTAAGGCCCAACTATATGCAAAAACTCCCATAACAGGCCTTCCAGTCAAGTACGCTTGCGCACGATGACTTTACCCCCAAAAGATCACTCCAGTCAAACTCTACAAAGCTCATTCGTGCCCTATTTATAACGCATGAAAGACTATCTCATCCAATTCCCGTTAAATGAATAACTCGATAACTAGACCAGATAATTAGCATAACGAACATAATATTAATCCAGTTCATGTCCTCGCCCAACCGTCTTTTCTATTATTTTCCTTTATTTCATTTATAAATGCTCAGTTGTATATATATATATCGTTTCGATTAGCCTCAGATCTTGGCACCGCTGGCAGTGACGGGACTAGTTTGGTAAATGACCAGTCCGTCCCCATGCCAAATCCATGTTAAGAAAGAAGAAACGAAAAGCCTCTAACGTTTTCATACAGGATTTATTAAACAGACACCAACGTTCAAAGCGAGGGAAATTTGAAATGAAACTTTCCTTAATCCCAAGCTTTCAATCATCGCTATCAACCTCGTCAACCCACATTCGGGTCTTTTCACCGGAAGTAATAAGGTCGCCATTTGCATTCTGGTCCAATTTTCGGTATCCATGATTGGCCAGAAAATACCTGTACTTGAGAGCACATTCGGAGATCAGAGCCACCAATAAAATCCCGATGATCCCGGCTTCTATAATCACATAGCGTAGGAGTGGGTTCACGGCAGAGTCTACGTATTTGCTCGGAGGGGGCATTTCTGTCGTTGTTGTAGTTGTAGAATTTAAACTCCCAGTCGCCTCAGTTGGATGCTCTTTAAGAACGGTCCACATATCCATTGCTGAAATCAGACGGTGAACGTATTATAACATGGATTTATTAAGTGTTCTTTAAATTATATATATTTATGGGATTAACTTTTACGAATACAGGGTTCACTTGTATCAAATCACGGTTGCGGTTCCAGCCATCCATCTCCACAACCAACCGATCGTATCAATAAGCTTCTATACAGAGGAGCTTGTTCATAGCTACGATCTAACTCCCACTTTCCTCAAACAGAATTTCCATCCAACTTACAATTATTCTTAATCATCTCCCACAATTCCTCTACAGCCGCAGTTTCGTATTGTGAATTGTGGTCTACCTCCGCCATATTTGTTGCGGTATGTGATTTGTCGAGCATGTCGTCGTAGTCATAGCCGAGCTGGCGACTGGAGACGAAATACCAGGAACTTTTGGCGACGGGGAAAAATGGAACGAGATAAGAGTCTCGATGATGTCCTGGTATGGCGCCCATCGATGGTAGCTGAAGATAAAAAACGAGAAAGGAGAAACAAGCTATTATTTTACCTTTAAGACCAGGAAAAACTTTCGTTTTGTATCATATTCGAAAAGGGCGTAAAAAGTCTCTAGAACATCTCCCCTCCGCCTAACTCACAAGGAGATGAGTTCAGGGCTAGGATGTCGAAATATGTGACATACCGAGAAAACATCGATATATTTCAGAGTTAACACTTCATACATTCAGAGTGAAATATCCGTATATTTTTACACGTTTGTGGGAAGATTAAAAATCGAGCGGCGGGGGCGGGGGGGGGGGGGTATGTTTATACGTCACGGCCAGGTTGTGAGGTGAACTTTAGCTATTGTGGGCAGGGACTTAGTGGAGTGAGCCTGAGAATCGAGACATGCGGTGTGGTGAGGTGGCCGATTGTTTGAAAATCATAATGGCGCCTTATGGCGGCTGCGACGTTCTCTCGGTTCCCAGGGGCTCTTCTTCAACCTACAGTATAAAGCTCTCCATAGTAACTCCGGTACTAGAAGGGAGGAAGAACTTAGATCCCTGTACCTGGGTGGGTTGAGCACCGGTTCGTCGCATCCATGTCTCCAAAAGTTTATCCATAAACGAGTGGTGAAAATAGAACACAGGGTCAAAAGACGACGTCAGACCTCCGGAAAACGACCCGTTCATGAAGGCGTGGACCTGAAAATACAAACCAAAATCATTAACAAACTTACAAGGAAGTATGCGCCTTCACAAAAAGCCATTCATTACCTGTATACCGTACATACGTTGTGGGCATTTTCTCAAGCGAAGGAGTGTAGCTAAATGAGCATATATATATTCCCTATGAAAATCGGTTGTGGACGATGTTAAAGTCCGTGTTCGGGACCTGGAACGACATCTACTTTTAGTTGCACCACGGTTTGTGTCTTCCAACCCGAAATATTTCAACTCCCGGGTCTGGGAACAGGATATCCAACAATCTCTAATCTGTTATCCTGTATTGAAGACCATAATAACATCAAAAGAATATTTTTTTCAGTTTGCTGTGAGGTTTCCTTCGTAGTCGACCTGGGCGTACTAGAATGATTCGCCCTTCCGGCATTGTGTACTACTACGGTGTTTTGTGAATTATGTGAATCTTGTAGTCATTTGATGCGCAATTTATAGGTTTATTGCAAAACAAATGTATTTATCAGAATCTTCTAGGCTTCCGTAGTTGTAAAATAAATACTCAATTCACCTAATGCAGAGAGTAAGTCACTAATTGGAGTTAATCTAGACTGTTACCTCTGAGTTGGTTATTCAGTTATAAACAATTCAGTCAAAACAGACAGTTCAATATGGGTACAGATTTACCCCCATCAGTTCGCCGACCGCGTGAATACCGGTTGCCGATATGGTCCCTATGTGTTTAGCCCACCATCACCAGATGGTGGACTGTTCAAATCACTTTTCGTCCGTGGTCCGTCGTCCGTCCGTCCATCAGTCCGTCGTCCGTCGTCCGTCCGTAAACAATTTTTGTTATCGCGATTTCTTAGGAACTACTGCATGGATCTTTCTCAAATTTGGTACACAGGTTCCCCTTGGGGTCTAGTTGTGGCAAGATACCTTTTGTGGTCCGATTCAAAATCCCAATATGGCCACAAGGCAGTCAGCTTGGATTTCCCCATGAAACTTTGTTATCGCGATTTCTCAGGAACTACTGCATGGATCTTTATCAAATTTGGTACACAGCTACTCCTTCGGGTCTAGTTGTGCAAGATACCTTTTCTGGTTCGATTCGAAAATCCTGTATGGCCACCAGGCAGCCATCTTGGATTTCCCCATGAAAATTTGTTATCGTCCTTTCTCAGGAAGTACTGCATGGATCTTCCTCAAATTTGGTACACAGGTTCCCCTTGGGGTCTAGTTGTGCAAGATACCTTTTTCGATCCGATTTGAAAATTCAATATGGCCACCAGGCGGCCATCTTAGATTTCCCCATGAAAATTTATCGTGATTTCTCAGGAAGTACTGCATGGATCTTTCTCAAATTTGGTACACAGGTTTCCCTTGGGGTCTAGTTGTGCAAGTACCTTTTCTGGTCCGATTCCAAAATCCAATATGGCCACCAGGCAGCCATCTTGGATTTTCCCATGAAACTGTTATTGCAATTTCTCAGGAACTACTGCATGAACCTTTCTCAAATTTTGGTACACAGGTTCCCATTGGTGTCTAGTTGTGCAAGATAACTTTTCTGGTCCGATTGGAAAATCCAATATGGCCACCAGGCGGTCATCGTGGATTTCCCCATGAAACTTTATCGTGATTTCTCAGGAAGTACTGCATGGATCTTTCTCAAATTTGGTACACAGGTTCCCCTTGGGGTCTAGTTGGTTGTGCAAGATACCTTTTCTGGCCCGATTCAAAAATTCAATATGGCCACCAGGCAGCCATCTTGGATTTTCCCATGAAACTGTTATTGCAATTTCACGGGAACTACTGCATGAACCTTTCTCAAATTTTGGTACACAGGTTTCCATTGGTGTCTAGTTGTGCAAGATAACTTTTCTGGTCCGATTCGAAAATCCAATATGGCCACCAGGCGGTCATCGTGGATTTCCCCATGAAACTTTGTTATCACGATTTCTCAGGAACTACTGCATGGATCTTTCTCAAACTTGGTACACAGGTTCCCCTTGGGGACTATTTGTGCAAGATGCCTTTTCTGGTCGGATTCCAAAGTCCAATATGGTCACCAGGCGACCATCTTGGATTTCCCCATGAAACTTTGTTATCGCGATTTTTCAGGAACTACTGCATGGATCTTTCTCAAATATGGTACACAGCCTCCCCTTGGGGGTGGAGTTGTGCAAGATAACTTTTTTGGTTCGATTCGAAAATTCAATATGGCCGCCAGGTGGCCATCGTAAAATTCCCCTTGAAACATTGTTATCGTGAATTTTCAGGAACTACTTCATGGATCTTTCTGAAATTTGGTACACAGGTCCCACATGGGACCTAGTTCTGCAAGATACCTTTTTTGTTCCGATTCGAAAATCCAAGTTACGCTTCAAATTAATACGGTATTCCCGAGTTGTGACGTTGCATCACAAGAGTCGGCGGATCAAACGGTGGGGCATATTCTATATATTGACTATAGAAAATATCCATACCTTCACCTTCTATAACAAGGAGTTCAAATGATTCTGAATTAAAATGTATTTCTTCAATTTTAAATCAGTTTACTTTAGTCCATGCCGTTGCAAGTGAACTGCCCCACCGTTTCATGCCGACCTCACTCTTGTGACACAACGTCAAAACTCGACAACTTTAGACTACTGCGTGTTTCGATCCAAGGGAGATAATCAGGATTCAGACAATTTCAAAGTTTCAACATTACTGCACGGACCGGATCCCTTCAGTATTAAGTTTTGTACCATCTTACTATTTTCGAGCATGGTGTCTTGAAAGAGATATCTCAAACTAGCCCAGTAAATAGAACACAGAATTAGCATTCGTTCCTAATTATAACACGTGCACACAAAAAAAAATACTACAAAACCAAGACAAGGATCCTCCGGACATTCACTTTCAGACTAACTTTGCTCATTTCACTTATACTAAAAACAACCGACATCAAGTACAGTTTCTAGAAATCTCGAAACTCCTGAAACTTGGAAAGATAATATCTTGGCGTTTTCCAGTGTCCTTTTTCCCAATCTTTTTCGCTCAAAATTCGAAATTCTGCAAACAAAATTACAAATCAATCGCTTATTCTTAGTAACAATGGACAAAAAGATCCTCTTGTCATTAGCTTACAATTATCGGACAATGGTGGGCGCCAAGATCCTTCAGGATCTCTCGTTAGCTTATATCATTTTAGCCAACAAGGCGGCTCAACGTAGTTGCCGATTCCCTCCGTGGATAGTTGTATTTTCACATACACACACGTTGGATACGCTTATTTTTAATTGATTTATCTGATTTGACCATTCCATGTATAAATACGTATCCATATTAATCGGTATCTTATTATCACCATAACTAACTCATTTAGGAAATTATTCAACCAGCTGTTAACGAGAACAACTTGCAAATTAATCCAACCCATACAAGGTCGCCATGTTTAGTCACGGCTATAGAAGTGTCAATCTGATTAAAGCTCAGACTTAATAAACCGCTCCTCTTTCGGACATGTCGCTGATTAAGATCTGGGACAGTTCCTATCTTAAATCTGTCGCGCATGTCAGACTGGCGACCAATCACAGTCCAGCCTCAACAGGCGAAGAGCCTGTATTGGCACTTTCCATTTGGAGGCAAGGCCAGCATTGCCCCGGTATAGTAAATGGAAGTGCACAATCAAGGCATTGCCAGCGGCCACGCCAACTACGCGAAATGGAAAGCGCCGTATACCGGTATTCAGTGACGGCCAAGTTCAAGGGCGAGATCTAAAATTATGGTGTGCTGGCGTGCCCGCATTAAAGCAGGAGCAACTGCAGATGCTTTCTTGCATGCTACGTAAAAGACACTGTATAGCCGTTCTTCTTACCGGCTACGGGAAATCTTTATGTTGCCGAGTGTACGGACGAGACGCAGAAAAATCCCCGCCTGAGTGAAGCTGCAGGCGGCTGACGAAGACGTTCTTGCTGTCGACTCCAGTCCATGAGCGATCACCGAAGATTATTATTTACTCCCCGTTGCTCTCTTCAATGACAGACCAGGTGAAAAGATCAAGGGATATTTCTTGCACTGCTGGATATATAGGTACGGTTATTTGTTTCATAAAATCAGTTCATAACTGCATCGCAACAAGAACGGAGATGAGGAGATTAGCCGTCACGCTATAATACGAACCGTCTCATTGGGCGACTATTTGACCCGGAAACTATTTGATTCGGAGTTCATCTGACGGATTTGTTATAGGAACTGTCCCAGATCTTAATCAGCGACATGTCCGAAAGAGGAGCGGTTTATTAAGTCTGAGTTTTAATCAGATTGTAGAAGTGTGTGCTATGTTGTAAGTGTGTGTGTGTGCTTGAACGCATATACTTCGTAGAAGTAGAATCACAAAAGAACACTATGACATTCAGTTAGGTTTGAAGCAAAAAAGGTTCACGAGGTTCACTTCCGGGTTTGTCTTTCAATATTTCTGAATGTAATATATAGAGTTATCACGTTTTTGTATTCTCACTATCACGTACTCTGTGGAGGACTAATTGTTAAGAAGGCTGAATTCAGTATAAATCTTCTTACAGAATAATTTTGAAAATGACTGTGCGTGTGCACTGTTAACTGACAAAAACGCGTTTCGCATTGTGTGAGCAACGCCATATTGTCCCCATCTTCATTTTATCATGCCAATTTCTACGTTCCCACTTCGAACTTCCCTTGATATATCTGACCCCCTTCAATGTCCAAGGAACTTATAAATGGACACGAGACGTCACTGACCTCGAAACGATTTGAATTTCGAAATGTTTCATATAAGAGCGTTATTGATTGGCTGACCTATATAGTGGGCTAATACAAACACCATATTAAGAGGAATGACGCCGCTACTTGAGGATGATGTCACTCTACACACAATCGGTGTGTAGGTTCTGATTGGTTCGCCGAACGTTCGTAGGTGAAATTTACACCTCGGCTTTTGAACACTGAAGGGGGTCAAACAAATCAAGGCATGTTTGAAGTGAGAACGTAGAAATTGGCTGGATCAAATGAAGATATATTATCCCCGATTTTGTATAACGCGTTAGTCAGCATTCCCTAGCGCGTTCGGCCAACAGCAGGCTTATTCAGCAACACCTAACGCGTTTTAGTGTAAACGCGTTAAGTGCTGCTTGATCAACGTGCTGTTGCGCCAGCTTGTTAGGTGGTGCCGACTAAACGCATCCAGTGTTAAAAAATCCGAGACAAGCGTTCGAAACGCGTTTTTCAGTTCACAGTATACATTTGCTCGTTTGGTATTATATGGTAGTGTTGGTTTTATGTACTTGTTATATTGGGTATAATAAAATCTTTACCCTACTCTTGATATCAAGGATATTTGTTTATATAATGTATTCAAATGCAAAAGATCGCATAAAAGGCAACACAAAAAAGGTGGCGGAGAAAAATACTGGGGTACTGACAAGAACCGGCCTATATCGTGACCGACGTCAGCTACTGAACTTTAAATATATGCATGCCAGCAACTTAGCCGACGATCATACGGAGGCAGAAATCGTATCAGTCATGATATGAGAGGCTGGCGTGCAAACAATTATCATGCCCACCAGATGCACGAGTCGAAATCTCACTACCGGGAAGACACGACTCTCTGCTGAATTTGTTTATGACGTATTTCGCCGAGGGCCGCTTAGATCAGACATTCAATATTCAGCCGTCGTCCACAATAAAATATCTGCATCAATATAAATCGAAAGATCTTTTTCGTATGGCAGTTGGTATCAATTCCAAATATACATAAAATAATAATAAAAATGCTACAAGATGACTTCCTGCAACAGAGCAACTCTCAAAAGTACATTTGCGCACACTTCGCCATCCATAAGATGGCTTGCGAATCGTGTGTCTCCATTATCGCGGAGCGATATCCGGTACTTTACCGTATTCTGTTCGGCCTTCATCCGGCGAAGAACAGCCTCGAGAAATCTGATAGATTACAGGTTTTCATACCACTTCGGAAACAGATTTTGCCTGGACTTACAAAATATATAGGTATGTATAACTTTCGTATTACCCAAGAGGTGTGGTAGATGTGTAATTTTGAACGAGTAGGACATCACATGACTCGAAAATGGCGGGTTACGTTGGGGTTACGTCGGTAGATTTTAGTTGATTGGCTGACGAAGTCACGTGTTCCTGATTTCTGGCAATTCCCTCTTGCAGTTGCCGAAAGTAGGCTGAAAATGGATACACACGATCCCAGGGTCAGTCTTACCGCGTATAGATGACCCAGATGGTAACAGGTTGTCAACAGTTTTCAATTGTGACAGCAATACATCAAAATGTTCTCTCCTGTACACGCACAGAAAGCGTTGCTGAGAACGTTTGCGCGTCAGTTCTGGCCACAGAACGCCGGTTTAAATAGAAACAGTTTTGTTATTCCCGGAAATACTGATCTCTACACAGGACTCAATGTGTAACCGGTATTGATAGGCTATTAGAGCCAGTGCGGAAGTCCGAAAGTGGCATGCACTCCAATGGAGAATGTCGAGAATCAATCTCAGTAAACTCAGATATAATATCACCTAATATTATTATCTGACATCAGCGCTATATAAACCTTGTGTGAATTTCAAACTGCATCTGTTAGCCAATTAGGAAGAAACAGCGTTAAAATAACACCAGTAGAAAAAAAACTGATCTGGAGGCCGTTTAAGGGGCGATAATTCTGTTGGCATAATTCCTGGTTATCTCCCCTGATTCGCACATTTCGGCCCTTAAATCATCCCCCAGATCCCCTTTTACTACTTATCAATGTTAATTGTTATCGCACCGGTCATGTCTGGGAATCTCCGCTAATGTCCAGCCATCTATCTATTGAATATAATGGTCAATAAGCCTTTATCCGCCCTTCCAAATCATCAATGGAATGCACGTCATCAAACATGGTCCTCGACAATATCGCCCGCTATATGCCCGGCATAAATGGCAAGTGGGGAACCCTCAGTTTCTCCACATAACCATACAGCTTGAGAAAGGAAATCTCCCTGGTCCTAGCTGGAGTCGAACCCGTACTGCGCGCTCCAGAAGCGGACACGTTATCCACTGCACCACGAGACACCGATACTAATACGTTACAACGATTCCTCGTCAAGTAGCTCGAGTGCAACTAATGTGTATTTTTAAAGTGAAAATATACCGAAAATGGAAGGAAAAGTTGTGCAAATTGGCTCATAGGCCTACTGACATGACTTAATCTCGTATGACTAGCTTAAACGCGATGAGTGTGTGAATTGCGGTGATTGCCGTATGAGGCCTCTCAATAATTTGATGGGATAATGTTTGTAGACCCGCCTGACCGCCATATTGAATTACCCATGCTGAATCTACCCTTTGTACAGAATATTATGCAAATAAGCTCAAAGTACGTCCATTATGTGGAGATATGAAGTCGCCAAATTAGATGTTTCCGGGTTGGAATTACATTAACAATTGTAAATGAGTGAATTAGGCCAACATGATCTCACAGCGCGTCTGTGACGTCAAACATGAGTTAATGATCGAAAATGAAATGTTGTCTAGTAACTCAATTACCACTTTTTATCGAACAGTTTCCACCACATAATATGATCAAAATATCCTTCATCATGCTTTCGATCCGTTGATTGATCCACTATCAGCAGGAAGTATGCATTATATTATTAGTGACGTCATCATGACGTCAGATTCACGTACCATTTACGGATATATTCGTCAAAATCGTATCCTATGTTAGACATTTCTCATTCAGTTATCTAATGACACCAAACATGTTACGGTTTGATGGAATAATAGACTGGAGAACATCATAATCATAACCCTACCCCCCAATCTTTATCATTCAGTATTGAAGGTTAGGGGTTACCATGGCTACCCAACTTCAAAAGACTCTCCCGTGACTAAAGTACAAACAAGCGTTATGCAATAGGTAATAAGTTGGGCTTTCGGGAAAAAAAAACATTGTCAACAAAATTTCCCAAGGGCGAGCGGGAGGTGGGTTATGGTTAGCTCAAAGTCTATTGTGGGTATGAATAAAAAAGCTTTTTTGAAGTTAATTTCTGGGGGAATAAAGAATATAACACGATATGATGTGCCGTGACCAGTTCTTGAAAGGAGATATTTTCTGTTTTATTTTGAGCCTCGGAAAGTTCCATGTGTTTATCTGAAGTTTCACCACTCACTCATGACAAACGCCCACGACAAAAGCCTTACATTCTCAGATATAAGTTAACATGTCAAGGCGAATGATTTGGAAAAACGATATAAAGTAGAGATATTTTCTAAATCGGAATCAGAATTTATTCTTCTTTGACGATAAAGGGTAAGATTATCATATATTATATTTTCTGGCATCTACGTTTGTATACCGAATTTGAGGAACAGTTATTATGCTAAAACCTCTCTGTATTTCAAAGATGATTCGAGGCTATGCCACTGGGTTATGGTATATTGCAACCCAGAGAGACTTGTTTTATGTTTTCCAGATACCTAGTCGCAAACCAGCAATATGAAGGCCAGCATCATTTTGTTTTTGGTCTATACGATCCTCTTCGCTGCATTCATGATGCCTTTCGTCGGTAAGTAAATGCTAAATAGTTAACTGTGTAGAACATGATATGGAATCGGACAGTGAACCGCGACCGTTTTTCACAATACAACTATTTTTATATATATCAATCTGAGACAAACTGTAAATATTGCGAATATTTCAATTGATATATAAATCTAATCTGTGTAACCTAGAAATGATATAGTCTAATCTTATATTGGATTTTGGGGATTTTTGGTATCAATAATAAAAATAAGATATTTCGACAATGAATAAGAATCGTCTACATACATGTAGACGACCAGTGCCTAACTAATGTCTCATCTGAGTTTTTAAGTAATGGAGTGTAAATTATCTTATTCTAAAATAACTACTTAGGAGAGAAAGAGAGAGAATTCAGGTTTAACGTCGCGTTCAGCAATATTTCAGCCATATAGCGACGATCTAACAAAATTCTAAGTATTCAAGTTAATAACTCAGTAAACTAATGCGTTATAAACATGTACATACATTAAAAATTATACCACAAACCGATCTCTCTACAATCTTCTTTTACTCGACTAAAAAGATCTTCCAAAGTAGCTGCTCGATAAAAGGTATCTCCCACAATCTTAAAATCTTTACAGTCGATAGGAATATGTTTCACTGTGAGATCTCCGTGGCATGG
The DNA here is from genome assembly GCA_036873755.1 of Hanleya hanleyi. Taxonomy (NCBI): domain Eukaryota; kingdom Metazoa; phylum Mollusca; class Polyplacophora; order Lepidopleurida; family Hanleyidae; genus Hanleya; species Hanleya hanleyi. The sequence goes on along the minus strand of JAVTVY010048370.1, from coordinate 1,773 downwards.
AACAGACCTTGGGACTGCCTCTTTTTGAGTAAATGTTCGTGAGTTAATCGTGTATGGCCGACTCTATATCGTCTAATCATGGCTTGATCGGAACGTTTCTGGCTGTTCGGATGAGTATAGCCTACAGTTTTGTTTTTAACTCGTGAAGTGTGTTATTATCCATAGCATCCCATCAAGATTGAAACCACGTTCTCAGATAAGCACAGATAGATGGTCTGAAATCGCTGTATGGGATTCCAACAGGATCAGCCTCATTGTCTAGGGCTGCCTTAGCCATTTTATCAGCTTCAGTATTACCTTTGATGTCCGCGTGACTGGGTCCCAACAAAACGCAATATCAATCTGTTGATCAAATCTACAGTCATATAATGGTAGAATATTCAAGATGGTGGGATGAGTTGAATGTCCACCTTCAATGGATTGAAGGCATGACAGTGAATCTGAGAATACGACCTATTTTTTTTCCATTTAGTGAACCCAATACCTTCTAAAGCCGACAATAGAGCTTTTGCTTCTGCAGTGAATATGGAACTTTTACCTAGTAGTCGATAGGTCTTAGTTTTGGAACTAAAGACGGTAGCACATGCTCCTCTCTCACCATCTTTAGAACCATCTCTATAAATACATGTAGCCTGATGCGATCTGTATTTCTCTCTCAGTATACCAAATTCTTGTGTATACACGAGCTGGCTCGTGTCTGCCTTTTTATATTTCGCCAATGTAATATCTACTTCTGGTTTGGTCAGCTACCATGGTGGAGTTGGTAAGAGCTTGTTAGGTAAAATTTGACTAAGCTTAATACCAGCTGCTACAATGTATGGTTTCATACGAATTCCAAGAGGTGGAAGATAGAGGGTTTCTTTAAATAGAAATCCACGTACTGAGGGCTGAAAACACAGTTATATGCAGGATTTGATCGCAATTTTGTGATATATTGCAGTGATTGTTTAATTCGTTGAAGTTCTAAAGGAAATTCATCTGCTTCGACAGATAAGTTTTCCTTAGGGGATGTTCTGAATATTCCGAGGCAAAGTCTTAGTCCTTGGTGGAGAATAAGATCTAGCTTTGCCAATTTTGACTTGCTTGCACCGTTGTAAACAATATAGAGCCATAGTCAAGTTTAGAACGAACAAGTGATCGATATAAATGGAGAAGCGTTTGCTGATCTCCTCCCCACTTATAGCTGACAACTACCTTCAACAAATCAAGAGCTTTCGTGCACTTAACTTTCAAGCAATTTATATGCGATTTGAACGATAGTCGGTGGTCAAACAATATTCCTAAGAATTTGATCTCAGTTCCATCAAATGTAAGTACTGGATCTTTGTGCTGGAAATACTTTCTGCAAATGTGTATACAATTTGTCTCAGCTCTGGAGAATTTTAAGCCATTTTCTAAACACCAATTCTGAATTCTATTTAGACAAAGTTGTAATGTTCTCTCAATATTGTGTATACTTTTTCCACTACACGATATGTTGAAATCGTCTACAAAGAGTGAACCATCAATTGATTTATTCAAAGCTGCAGCTAAGCTGTTTATCTTGATACTAAACAGAGTAGTAACCAAAATACTGCCTTGTGGGACACCCTGATCCTGATCGAAATGATCAGACATGGTGGTACCCAACCGAAATAACTATTTATTGAGCACCACATTAGTGATGTTCAAATCAGGGGAAACAACAGGACATTGGGCCAATTTCCACCACGGTGGATCGGATTATCTCACATAATGGAAAAAATGGAATCGATCTAAATCGATCGATTATGA
>JAVTVY010048369.1:0-23913 GCA_036873755.1 Hanleya hanleyi | reverse complement strand
GGAAGGGTGGTACATCATCATCCCCGGGCGCTGTTGCCGGAGCAGGGTGGGGGAACATCGCTTCGCCCATCAGGTTTTCTAGGGGGAAGGGCTGGATTACTGCCACTGGTCGTTCTTGTGATGGCTGGGGTGCTGTTGCCGGTGGTGAATACGATGGCTGGGGCACTGTTGTTGCCGGAGGAGGGGTGGGGTGCATGGCTTCTCCCATCGTTCGTTGTAAAAGCTCGAACCACCCCTCCTCGTTGATGGTGGTGTTAACAGCGTTTAATAAAGCCCGAACATTGTGGGCGGTGGTGATGTGTCTTCCTACCACACCGTGTGTCAGCATCTCCTGCCACCCCGTAAATTCTCTGTGCCAGAACTGCTTGATTTCGCGCATCATGGCCCGCTTTTTTCTCCTTGATAACTCCGGCTTCCCCTTCGGTACTTCTCCCTTTTGCTCGGTGGTGGTGGACATCTTCGCTGCTTCCTTCATATTTTTCTCTCTGTGTTCATGTGGCATTGAAAAAGTCTTCGAATAATCCAATTCCAGCGGACCGCTATATATATAGACAAAGCGCGGACGTGGGTGAAATCGTCAAAGATTCTGCTGTGTAAGAAAATCGGTGTGTGTTTCTTTCTCAATTATAAAAGGCTGTGATTTGACAATAAAATGTCAGTCCCGTATACATTTTATTTCCAATTGAACTCAGATAATTCATGGTGTAGTATTTAAAAATTTAGCCGCCTAGCGCTCGACTATGTTGTTATTTTAATGAATTTTAGCGAATTTTACACGCGTAATGTAAAAGTCCGATAGTGTGAAAAACTCCGTACACTGAAAATAAATTGATTTTCCTGGCTAAAAATACGTCAACATTATGACTTACAACCTTATACTAGCTCGGTGAAAATTCCAGTGGGTTTATCGAAAGAGAACTCTAGAAAATTATAAAAACATACCCTTCGTTTCACGGTAAGAAACACAATGTGCGCAGTTCCCGCTTGAATTTTGTGGCAGAAAAATGGGACGCAACTCTGTTTTTACAGAAAGCAGAAAAAATGCAGATTTTTGCAATTCATGCTATTTGGTAATTTTATTAAATGTGTTTGTCGTATGAATTACATTGTTTTATTGAGGTAGAATCATGAAAAGGATATTGGCTACCTATTTAATTAATTGTTTCATTGAATTAACGTTTCCTAAAATTTATAAGCTGTCTCAAAAGGGGGCCCTGAGTTCGCTGGAGAATCGGGAACCCTCTCACCAGCAGTAAGCGCACTAGGGGCACACAGTTTAACATTTAAAAAATACCTTCACGTACGTATAGCATTTATTACATATATAGTATGGCTTTGCAAGTATAGGGTTTGGCTATTTCAGAGCACTATGGATTGTTCTGGTAATTATGATGACTTGATATTATATCCTAGCAATGATATTATTTTATTTTATCATGTTAATTACTCAAGAATATCAATTTATGCACTCTTGGTCCGCCTACAAAAATTGCATTGTCAATTTAATTATTTTTCTAGAACAGGGTATGAATTTTTTTATTTACAATTTTTTTATTACAATGAAATTAGCAAGAATCGGTATATATATATTTTGCCTGGCCCGGTATTTTTGTCATTCATCATTATGGCAGCGCCCGGAAAGGAGCTCGCTTTCTTTCAACTGACGTCTGATGTGATTCTCATGGTGTATGATCATGAATTGCAGCTCATCAAAGAACATCCTAGAGAAGTGAAATTATCTTTAAGTTTACCAGGCTGGACTCTATTAACACGGTTGTTACAGGGAAAAGAGCCCGAAATGGATTTTATGCATGTGGGACTCGGTGTCTACCTGCGAAGTGGTAGAGATGATTCTTTTTTTCCGCGGCTACAACAGTGTGGGGGTGCCGCTATTCTACTTCGACCGGCATTATGGCAGGCGCTGAAAGCTATTATCACCGAGGTCCACGACGTACTCTACCCTGAGGCCAATTCTCTAGCTACCCGTACGCTTACCCCGGATTGTACCTTATTATTATACCCTCAACGCGTGGAGCTGATCGATGACGATAGCCGATGTTGGTGTACGGCTGAACCTGCGCGTGTGTCTTTATCTCCGGAAGGCTGGATTACCTTGAAACGTGTGTTATGCGGTGATCTCGACGGCGATAGTATTCACCTGTGTGACGACGTGTACATTTTCCGCGGACCCTATTTTGCGCGACTTCTGTTTCTCAAGCGAGGGGGATTTACTCTGGACCCCGATCTATGGACGGCTTTGCAACAAATAGCGCCCATGGTGGATAAAATACTCTCTCCACAGCCTCCTCTCACAGAATAGTACCTGACCCTATAAATACAGGGGATGAGACAGAGTGTGTGTCATTCACCGTTCGACATTTAGAGCAAGCATGTCAACCTACCTACGAGCCATCCTGCCTCTTACACCCAGTGTGGGGTTATACGTCTATCAAGATAAAGTCACCCTGGTGAAAGACGATGAAGCTATTTACTGGGCGCCCGCTGAGATGCTATCGAATACGGTGACGCTACAGCGTGATGGCTGGACTAAATTTAAACGGGTATTGAGCGGTGAGTTGGACGGAGACCTCATCCACCTGGACAATGCCAGCTACGTATATTCCGTACCTCCCCTCTTCATACGTCTGGGCCGCTACCAAGAGCCTACGCGAAGTATCCTCCTAAGCCCCTCTGTGTGGTCAGCCTTGGAGAAAATAGTGCCTATTGTGGACCAGTTGTTTACACCGGACGACCGATCACCCGACCAATTGGCGTGGGTTCGTGCTATGGAAGACGCGCTAGCTGAACCTTATGAAAAAAAACATGATGAATCTGATGATACAGCCGGGGAAAGTCCTATATCTATAGAATGCACAGAGGCTAGAGTGTCAGTGTCACCAGATGAAGCGAGCACACACATGACGGCGACCCAGAACGATGAAGGGTAAGAAGAAGCCCGTGATGAAGCGGTCCCGAAAGGAAAAAAAGGAGTCTACAGTGATTAACGAGGTGTTAACCGATTTGTATTACAGTCCTACCAGTCCAGCCGCGTATAGCGCTGTGGGAGCGCTATCTCGAGCTGCCCATTCTCAAGGCATCAGTCGAACTGAAGTTCGAGACTGGTTAAAAACCCAAGACACCTATAGTTTACACCGAGCAGCTAGACGCCATTTTCGCCGTAACCGAGTGATCGTAGGCGGTATAGACGCGCAATGGCAGGCGGATTTAGTGGACATGAGTCGATTTGCACCTCACAATGATGGACATCGGTACATATTGACCTGTATCGATATTTTATCCAAGTATGCCTGGGTACTACCCATTCGCACCAAAACAGGAGAGAATCTAATAGCAGCGTTTCAGCAGATTTTCAAGACGGGGCGCAAACCTCTTTATTTACAAACGGATGAAGGCACAGAATTTCTCAACCGATCCTTTCAAGCCTTTCTTAAGAAACAGAAGGTATTTTTCTTTCATACGTACAACGAGACGAAAGCTTCTGTGGTGGAACGCTTCAATCGTACCTTCAAAGGCCGAATGTACAAGTATTTTACCGCCCAAAACACTCGACGGTACATCGATGTACTACCTCAACTGGTGCAAGGGTATAATCGTGCCTATCATCGCAGTATCCAGCGAGCTCCCCGTGATGTGACAGAACGCAACGAACATCAAGTGCGTGCTACGCTGTACTCATCCAGTCCATCACTCACGGCACCCCGTTACAAACGTGGAGATGTGGTACGGATCAGTAAAGTGAAAGGTCAATTTGAGAAAAGTTAGTTGCCCAACTGGAGTGACGAGCACTTTGTCATCGTTCGCCATAAACCTCGACAGCCACACGTCTATCAACTGGAAGATCTACAAGGAGAGAGACTGCAAGGCACGTTTTACGAGGCAGAATTACAACCCATAGTGAAAACACAGAAAGACTACTACACGGTGGAAAAGATTTTGAAAACGGAACATCGACGTGGCATCCCCTATCATCTCGTCAAATGGCAAGGATGGCCTCGTTCGTTTAATTCCTGGGTGTCTGGCCGTGACATGAAACGTCTATAAATTCTAACCCCTATCACCACCCGCCTTCAGTGTAGGATTGTACCATGTATAGTACACGTCTACCCTTACTATTACGAACTCGAAAAGCACAAGTGGGAACTGTAGTGTGTGTAGTAGTGGTTCTGGGTACGTTATTTACAGGCGTGTTCTACGATTTGACGACCGTGATATCCTGTTTGAACACCCTGCGTTCCACATCTCCGTCATCCACCACTTCGATCACCACGACGACCACGACGCTGCCTACGCCAGCCAAGACGTCAAGGGTTCGCCACGTATCAACCCAGACGTCTACCACACCGCCGTCTACACCGTCTACTCCAGCCACCACGTTACCCTTTGCCCGCTACATCGACCTATCCACGACGACGACCACGCCCCGTACTACTACTCCAACTCCACGTCATCCTACGTCATCCCTAAGAAGCGACGATCCTTCCACCCCATCACCAACACCTAGTACCACCAACACCACCACGCTGCTAAACATATTTGCAGTGGATCCCCGTGAATCACAACGTTTACCACGACAACGGTACCCATTGGACTACGATCCCCGGTGGGATCCCCGACAACGGGGGTGGGCTTCTAACCGTCGAGCGCAAATCACCAAATAAAATAAAAAAAATAAAAAAATCTGTGGATCCTTGGTGGCAGCATCCTTTCACGTGTCTCATCGCTGGACCGACAGGGTCGGGAAAAACACACTGCGTTCAACGTCTCATCCAACATGGGTCAGCCCTCATTTCACCGCCTCTAGCTCGCATCCTGTGGTGTTATGGAGCTTGGCAACCCGCGTACGAGGAACTGGCCCGTGTCCCGGGACTCACCTTAGTGGAAGGCTTACCCCCTGAGGATACACCCCAAGACACCTTGGTGGTGGTGGACGATCTCATGACGGAAACGGACAGTCGAATCACCCGTCTCTTTACCAAAGGCAGCCATCATCGTCGGTTGAGCATCATCTACATCGTACAGAATCTCTTCAGTAAGAACAAAGAGCACAGGAACATTAGTTTGAATGCTCAGTATGTGGTGTTATTCAAAAACCCCAGAGACGCTTCACAAATTACGCACCTGGCCCAACAGATGTACCCTAAAAACACGGCCTTTGTACGAGAAGCCTTTGAAGATGCTACCCAACCCGCTCACGGGTATCTACTCATCGACTTGAAACAAGACACGCCCTCTACCCTGCGATTGCGTACCCTCATTTTTCCCGGCGAGGTGCAGACGGTGTACACACCCAAATGAGTAAATAAAAAGAAGATAAAAGAAGAAGACAATGCACTCTAGCCATCATTCATCATCATGTCTGCACGGATACGCAAGCACGCGCCGACCCTGCGCGTATTACGCAGCGCGCCACCGGAGGTGGGCCGGGCCCTGGTGCGCGGAGCGGATGCGGACTTGGTACGGTGTTTGTGTGAAGTGGCCCATAATGTGTTAAAAGGCAATGTTCCACTCAGTCCTCTGCAGAAAGGGAAATTGCAACGGCACAAGGCGGGTCTCCGAACGTTGGTGAAGAAGACGGGCAGTGTCAAGAAAAAGAAACAGGTGTTACAGCGAGGTGGATTTCTCGGCGCACTCCTCGCCCCCTTAGCCGCTACTGTACTGGGCCCGTTACTAGGCTCCATCTTGGGACGCTAACATGGAACATACGAAAAAAATGATGCTGGTCGAACCTCGACTGTTACAGAGTTTGCAATCCCCCTATCCCGTACCGGCCACAGTGCAACAACTCCAGTCTCTGGATGAAGAGATGAATAGTATACTGCAACGTCGACTCCCCGATCACGAGAAAATTCAACTCTACCATCATACGCTGAACCGGTACCAGACGTTTATGGATCAATATAGAGGGGGAGTAGTACCCCACCACCACTACCCACCACCACAACGCCCACAACACTCCCACCACCACCACCACCGTCATCCTCTGCCTCACCTGAGCTGGAACAGGAAGTGTTGGCCAGTGTGCCTAAAGCCTTCAAGACCAAGGCGCGTTTATTGTTGGACCGGGTGAAACAGAATGCCGATATGGGTTGGAACGCGGAAGGAAAACTGTTGATTCGCAACCAAGTGGTGCCGGGGTCTCATATGACCGATTTGATCAACGATATGGTCCGTTCTCGCAAACACTCTAATCCACCGGGCTGGGAAGCCTTTGCTCAGGGGTTAAAAGACACACACACCCCTCAAGAATTGGTAGGAAATCGTGAACGCTGGAAGTGGATGCAAGCACCCTCTCGACGTCTCCCCCATACCTGGGAACGTGAATGGCAACCGCACACGCCACCCAAAACACCCTCACGGCGGGCACCTACTTCGTCACCTCTTTTACCACGCCATCCCCTGCAAACCCCCAGAGCTAAGTCACCGCGACGGTCACGACGCCGAGGTCAGGCGCCCAAGGCCTGGGAACCCTACTAAGGGTGGGTGACCCCTATAAAAACCCGGTGCAGAAGCCAGAACAACTCAGTCGTCGTCATGTTTTACCTGACGTTGCCCAGTAATAGCTCACTCGACGTGTTTCCTGACAACACCTTGACCAAGTATGTCACTCAATTACCCCAACCGTTACATTTACCGGGACGATGGGAATGTGGACTGGTGGATATTCAATACCCTTACTCATGGTACAACGTACAAGACCGAGAAGTATGGTACGAAGTGACCTACGAAGATAAAATCTACAGAATGACTCTCCCCCAAGGCCAATGCGATACGCCGCAGAAGTTCAGTCAGGCTCTGATGGCCTTGTTGGAGTACAAGGCTCTAAAGGAGAGCGCGGGTAGTGCAACACGCCTGATAGCCTATCGCTTCAAGAGAAACGTGTTCTTCGATGTCAACGCTCACAACGACAAGAGCACTATCATGCTGAGCCCTAACGTGGCTATGAAACTCAGTCCTACACTACAGCAAATGTTACGGCTGCCTCAGCGCGTCTACAAGGGTCCCACCATTGACAACGGTACCCATTTGATGGATATGAAAGTAGGTATGTACGCACTGTACGTCTACTCGGACGCAGTGGACAGCCATATTGTGGGTGATGTGAACAAACCTCTGTTACGGGTGGTGCCCATTAGCAAGACGTATGGCGATCAAGTCACCGAGAGTTTCAACCATATAATGTACCTGCCCGTACGACATACCGATATCAACACGATCACGGTGGATATAAGAGATGACACGGGACGTCCGATCCCATTCGAACGAGGAAAAGTGGTGCTGACACTTGCTTTCCGACAAGCCCGCTCTCCTCACTTCGTATAATGTACGTGCCTTACCAGTGCCATACGCCCAGCTATGCCGACTACTACAAGAAACAAACGGGAGGAAGCTTGCCCATGTTTAGCGGTGCACGCATGCAACGAGGTCACGGATTGGGGAACATACTGGGCAGCATTGTGAAAACGTTTTTACCCTTGGTGACACGGGGTGTGAAAGCGGTGGGGAAACAAGCGGTACGCAGTGGATTGCGCGTGGCCGGTGATGTGATGGAAGGCACAGCACCCCGACAAGCCTTGAAACGACGGGCTAAAGAAGCGGGCGGCGTCTTGATCGCCAAAGCCCTTAAAAGACAAAGACCGACACACCCAAGATTCATTCAACGTCCAACACACCGACGACGCACACCCCAGAGGAGGAGGAGGACTCAGACCAGGACGAAGAATAAGAACAAGAAGAGAAGTAGTAGTAGGAGAGACATCTTCGCATAATGGCATTCATTCACTCCCGAGTCGTGTCCGTCTACCAACAGTGAATTGGATTTGTGGACTATTCCACCCACCCAAACCAGTGTAGCCGAAGGACGTTGGGTAGAACATCGACCCCTGGCTAGCCTGACGGGAATGGGCCCCGTGGAATTTACCATTGAAAACAAAGATACGGCCTACCTGGATTTAGCTCACACCTACTTGTACGTGAAAGCCAAAATAATGAACAACGACGATACGGCCATAGCGGACGATGCGGTAGTAGGCCCGGTGAATCTTTGGCTGCACTCCTTGTTCCAACAGGTGGATATAGGTCTGAACGATAAACTCATCAGTACGTCCACCAATACGTACCCGTACCGAGCCTACATGGAGACGCTGTTGTCGTACGGTGAAGATGCCAAAAAAACACACTTACAAGCTGAGCTGTACTTCAAGGATCACCCGGAAACATGAACACCTTGCTCGGTGCCAATAGTGGGTTCACCGACCGCCAAAGAATGGCAGCCAAAAGCAAGTCCATCGATATGATGGGACGACTGCACGCCGATCTGTTCCTGCAAGACCGCTACATGATGAACGGTGTATCCATCAAGATCAAGTTGATCCGTTCCTTACCCGCGTTCGCCTTAATGGCCGGTGGGGAGGGAGGTGTCGACTACAAGATCGTCATTGAAGATGCAGCCCTGTTTGTCCGTACGGTAGATTTGCAACAGGGCGTGTTGCTGAGTCACATGGAAGCCTTATCGAAAAAACCAGCCCAGTACCCCATCCGACGCGTACAGACCAAGGTGTTCTCTGTGCCAACAGGTACGATGATGACCAACCGTGAAAATTTATTTCTAGGGGATCTGCCTAAACGTCTTACCCTGGCGTGTGTGACCAACACCACTTTCAATGGAATTGGGCTGAGAATCCGTTCAACTTTCAACATTTCAACATCAACTTTGTGGCACTGCACGTGGCCGGCCATCAAATTCCAGCCCGTCCATTACAACCGGACTTTAAAAACCAAAACTATGTGCGGACCTACCTGAACCTGTTTACAGCCACAGGACAAAACAACCAGGACGAAGGCAATACCATCAGTCGACAAGACTTTAGCCATGGGTACACATTGTTCGCCTTTGACCTCACCCCCACCTTGGAACACGATCATCAACTGGCTTTGCTCAAGAAAGGAAACCTACGGTTGGAACTGCGTTTCGCCACCCCTCTAGTCAACACCATTAACGTGATTTGCTACGCCGAGTTTGATAACGTCATCAGCGTGGATCAGCAAAGAAACGTGCTGTGTGACTACGCCAGCTAAGAGTCATGGATACAGAGCAGCTGATGAGCATACTCCAGCGAGATCCGAAGATCCCCTTTCGAGGTGTGTTTCCACGCAATGTGTTTCCCACCCACTCCACCACCCCAGCAGCCTACATCCTGAATACAGACACGAGGAGTCGACCCGGTGAACATTGGATAGCTGTGTACGTGGACACCCTAGGCCAAGGCGAATACTTTGATTCCTACGGACTTGCACCCCTACATGCCGATTTGGTGAAATTCATGGACGTCTCTACTACAGAGTGGCGTTGGAATACTCAAAGATTACAAGGACCCTTGAGTAGTGTGTGCGGACAGTACTGTGTGTTTTATCTCACTCACCGGAGTAGAGGACATTCTATGCCCACCATTGTACATATGTTTGATGATTATTGTCAAGCCGAAGACCGTGATGTCCTCGTCTATGACTGGACGGCCTCTCGTTTTAATGTGCATGCTCCATTTCTCTGGTTAACTTAAAAATGTACTGCGCGCGCAGGCCACTTGTTTATTATTATCACGTTATATTGTTATGACGTTGTTGTTCTGACGTTCATTGATGTTGAATAAAAGATGAAAAAACACAAAAAAATGATTTGACTTTCTCTTTTTATTTAAGTCAACAAGAAGGGATTAGACTATATACAAATAGAATACAGGGTACAAATAGTAGGGGTATGTACACATAGAATAGTAGTGGTATGGTTAAGGTACAAAAAAATTCTGTCAGGAGTAGGATTCGAACCTACGACAGCAATCGCCGACCAGCACTTAATACCGGCGCCTTAGACCACTCGGCCATCCTGACTTTTACAGTTTTATAACTCGTGTATCAACAGTTATAGTTCGACATTGTTTTTTACAAGTCCAAGTAAGTAGTGCTCACACCGTCGGCCAACACTTTTCGTTTGGGATAAAAGAAAGTAAAGGCGTCTCGTTGCTGGATATAGGTGCGCATCTGGTGGTCGACGACCCGAAATCCTCTGTTAGTGCCACTCGCACTGGCCTGGCTTTGCAACACGCCCAGGTAGAGAGCTTTGTCGATGGCAGGGTCACGTCGGTTGACGCCTTTACAACTAAACTTATTTTCCTCTCCTCCGTCTCCTCCGTAACAGTAATACGTCTTGGAGGAGAGCGCAATCATAGCATCCCCACTCCACTCCAGCTTGAACAGGCCCGGCGTACGCTTATCGTACTGGTAATGGTCACGTCGAGGTAGCCACTGGTCCCGTTCCGCTTCATACTGGGCCCGTAACTCCGGTTTCACCAGGGACTCCCAATCCGCATTAGAGACGGCCATGTAGGCCGAGTCGGTATCCATCTCCATGAGTTGCCAGTCTGAGGGATTAAAATAGACACCCATGAAGTCATAGAGAAACTGCAGCATCCTCAACTTGGCCACCTGATATACCATACATCTAATCTGCAGGGGTAAGTTGTACCGGATAGTCTTCTTGGCTGAAGTGACTTCATAGGTGTCGTCATCGATGACCTCCACGGATCGAAACAGAGGAGAATTCACTTTTTTGCGGGCTTGGTCAGTAGTACAAATGTTCACGTTGACGTGCTTATCCTGGTTCGTTACCGTTTTTCCATAATAACCATTGCCAGTGAGCTTCCAAGATTCAGCGATGATGGCCTGACTCGGGTCTTGATCACCTTGACGACGGGCCGACGTCACGATGTCGGCATTCTCCGCAAAACAAGCGTCGGGTACGTACTGTATCACTTGATATATTTGGGTAATTTCCAAACCGTGGTTCATGTACCACTGCAGTAAGGGCGTGCCCAGCAAGATTTTCTCGGCCCACATACTACCAATCAACATCCGTCGAGGTTGAGGCAAACACTCGTGTTGCTCCGCATAGGTCCTCATGGTGTCCCCAATATCCGCCCGACCCACCAGCGTGTTCTTAAAGATGGGAGGGCACTGGGCGAAGAGAGGCTTGAGAGTGTCGGGAACATGCAAATCACATTCCACAAAGCCGTAGAGGTCCCCCGAACGAATGGCGTCCAACATCTGTGGCAGACTCAGCAGTCGCCGATGGCTCAAGGGGTACTCGCACTCTTTTAGGAAACGTCGTAAATGGGGCAGGGCCTGGCACATCGTGTGAAATTCACACTCCCACATTTCAATCAGATGGTATCCTCTCTCTTTCACATAATCACCGTTCGCCACCACTTCTTCGCGTAATTCTTGCGGTGTTTTTCCACGTCGCTCGTTGAAGCGTCCAGCGCTGAAATGGCATTCGTGGCCGTGCCAGTAACAGCCATAAAACTGGAAAACGGTCGGTGTTCCTTGTACAAGGGCAAACCCATCGACGGGGAGTCGGCGATCTCCTATGCGCTTCTCTGTGGCGTTGGTCTGGTGTCGTATATAAATTCCCCGTCGATAGGCTTCCCAGTCCAACCACTGGTCGGCGAGATGTTTGTACGGCGTACGTTGAGGTGTGAAATGTTGACCGTCTGCCCACCAACGCGTATAATGCCCGCTGGGCATGGGTTGAGCGAGCGACCACAGGTAGAGGGCATTGGCGTCAAATCCAATGATTTTGGCACAGGGTTTCCCACTGGGCAGAGTCGTGACATCCTTCTCGTGATAACGGTGAAAAATAAGGCTAGGTCCGCCCACAATGTTCTGCTTTAGACAATCATGCATGTCTGCATCTTTTTGCTGTATCAGCGAGAAGTACGTAGCACACTCTTGAAAAAGATGGCGAAGCGCTAGACCCGGTAAACTCAAGCACTCCTTGAAGATGTCGACGTGCATTTGGCGACGAAAGGGTTGCACCATTTTCTCGGCCGCTTCCAGGAAAGGAACCACATCTAGGTTATTATACCATATCAGGAAATCTCGGAAGGTCTTCATGCTGTGGCGGTTCCACACTTGTTGGAGTTCGATGTAGGTGGCCTCTGGCAGATCTTCCCCTTTCAGGTCATTGTAAAACGCTTCCCTGGGTGGCAACTGGGTGTCTTCTAAGTGGTCCAGGCTCGTCATATAGGTGTATGGGAAGTAACCTTTCGTCTGGGTACAGTCGTATGCTTTCACCCACTGATCATAACTGTAATTGGGTGCCAGGTAATTCCGCACATCCAGGAAACGAAGTGTAGTGGTGGAAAGGGCCATATGATTATTGATCTTCTTTATGACATACTTGACGGTGCCAGCCTGGGCCAAGTAAGGGTAGAGAAATTCCTTCACCATGTTCAGATCATAACGTGCCGAGTTGAAGCCGAGCACCGGTAACTGGCCTAGGTATTGTAGGAAGCGCACTTTCAATTTCTCCGCATACGGTTTCGGTAAAGGCACATCCTGCGACTGCAGAGGCTGCGACTGCAGGGACTCGGGCTCCGACTCGGACTCTTCATCGTCGCTGAACGCTACACCGGGTATAGGAATGCAGTCGTCCAGTTGGTCCAGTACATCCTGAAACTTGGCCACCAATAGTTCTGTACTAGCCGCACTGACTTGCTCTAAATACTCCATCATGCGGGTGATCAACTCATGGGAGTCCCCCGACGACACGAAGCAGACAGGCGCAGCGTCATAGCCGGGTACGTTGCTGGAAATACTGACACTCAGAGGAATATGGCGCTGCGTCCACTGCGTTTTTGCTGAGAACATGTCCATGGGCTCCAACAGGGCCTCGAAATCGTAACACGCCCGGTAGGGAAAATAACGGTCCTCTTCCGGTATGATGATACCCTCATCGGCCAGTTCCTGGAAAATAGTAGGCGTATTATGATACACGCCACCCGGATATACTCGCTTGACACTGTTGTCACAGATTTTCTCGTGGCGATGTAATTTGGACGATTCTTTGAAGACCCGATGGCATTGGGCACAACTGAAAGACTGAGCGTACTGGCTCATATTGGAGATCAGCGAAAAATGACTCACGCCATTGTCGCCGAACACATTGACTTTCATCGTAGCAGCATACCGTTCTGTTGAACGACGAACCAATTCAGCCACAAATGTACCCTCCTCTTCGCATCGTAATCGGTATACAAAGATATTGATGTCGAACAGTGTTTCCACGTCATCCAAATTCTTGAACGGCACTCCACGGAAGTGCCGCTTATCCAAGTCTTGCTGCTGTAAATACTGTTCCCAATAGTCATCGGCCACTGTGTCACAACACTGGGGGTTACACTCGTCCACATGCACGGCCAAACACCGAAACAGACATTTCCGGTCTTTGTAGGGTCCCTTTTTCCCTGCTGTTAATGCATACAGGCCGTGTCGATGAAGCAACCACGGAGGGAGTAGTACAGGAGCACCGATAGGATGATCTCTCATTTTCGTGACGAAAAATGTGACGTTGGTCACCATTTCCACAAGCCATTGGGTATTGGGGCGTTGTAACCGGGCCCATTCCAATGGATCCAACGTAGTCAATTGGTCGATGAGTGGCTCCAGAGAAATGGCATCCGTCACCGTGAACGGCTGATCAAACACATAGGTATTATTGCTGGGATAATAATACCGCAGCTGGTCCGTCTCCTTGTGCCGTAAAATGTACCCGAATGTCATATTCAACTTGAACGCTGTCACCTGATCTTTGAACATGTTCTCGGCATAGGTAGACAGATACGTGAGGTCCTGCAGTCGGTAGTTATACAAGTCCAATAGACGACGGTCACGGTGAAAACAATGGCGTATGGTAGCCCAGTGACGTTGATAAATGTCCCTGACACGCTCATCTTCAGGCAAGACTTCAACCGGAGGTACTGGTGGATCCCAGGGAAAATCTTCTCCACGTCTCATGCTTTTCGTCTCATACAAGTAGGCAAGCTGACTGGCTACAGGTGAAGCAAGCAGGCAGGCAGGTCAGGTCAGGTAAGTCACAGTGCTCCGCAAGATAGTGCAATGAATACACCCCTTCCCTAAAAATCCACTCCTTTTATACGTTTTTCTACAATCCGACATCTTGCACCCATCCACCACCCACCCACCCCACGCCGCCATCTTGCACCCATCCACCACCCACCCACCCACGCCGCCATCTTGCACCCATCCACCACCCACCCACCCACGCCGCCATCTTGCACCCATCCACCACCCACCCACCCACGCCGCCATCTTGCACCCATCCACCACCCACCCACCCACGCCGCCATCTTGCACCCATCCACCACCCACCCACCCCATGCCGCCATCTTGCACCCATCCACCACCCACCCACCCCATGCCGCCATCTTGCACCCATCCACCACCCACCCACCCCATGCCGCCATCCTTGCACCCATCCACCACCCACCACCCATGCCGCCATCTTGCCATCCACCACCCACCCCCCCCATGCCGCCATCTTGCACCCATCCACCACCCACCCACCCCATGCCGCCATCTTGCACCCATCCACCACCCACCCACCCCATGCCGCCACACGCATGCGCACAAAACCAATTCTGACGTCACAACAGGTTCTGCGCATGCGCAGTGACGCGCTATTCTATCAATTTAGCCTTTATATACTACTTATATCCCCCTGAAACTTAATACACTTAAGTCAACACATTTCTGGTTTCCCAACTTCGACGCCAGATTTGGCACTCGATAGACAGTCGTCGATCACAATTTAACCTTCATGAATGCAAACTAGTTTTTTGTAAGAATGAAACAATATGCTAATGTTATATTCAACTATTGTTACATTATGTCACAAGAAAGTACTGACAAGGTTTGTTTACTGATGTAATCCACAGATTTTTACTACCACTAATCTACATATAGATGAAAAGTGTGGATGGACCAGAATTCTACTAACACCACATTGTCATAATTGTGTATAATATTACCACAGCGTACAATGTTCTGCCAGCAGAGATAAATGACTTTCATATAGTCAATGCCCGTTTGCCATACGTCTGTCGGTGATAGTGACTACTCGACTGAGATAGAGTATACACCAAACAATCCATTCAGGTCAAGCAATAACTATCTCTGATGCATCTTCGTTGACCGGCATGATGTCTTGTCGTCGTAACTGAAAACTGTAGATCGCTTCTCTCTTACCGAAAAGTAACAGTTTTAATATTATACCTGATTGGATTTTGATGTTTATTGCCTCATGCGAAAATGATCTGTCAGTTTCTGAAAGGACAACTTGATATTAACCTACTGAATGCCTCTGTCTAAAAAAGTAGTCATGTGGGTGAAGCAACGATGATGTAGCTTAGGGACAAACCGATCGACAATCTCTTTATCACTACCAGGCCTGGGGAGGGGGCATTATTCCAAAATCATCCCAAAAATGCCTTTTTTGAAAATGAGGTCACAAGACAAGAGATCACATGATCCATGTTAATGTTCTCGAAATTTGTGTTCTATGAAGTTGCGAACATATAAATTCTTCACAAAAATCGCATTAGCGTGCCAAAGCTAACAAGTGAATACAAGCCTTATAGACCAATTAGGTGTGATGAGGAGCGCGGGTTCCATTATGTCATCTTTGTTAGTTTATGGAAAAGAACCATTGTATATTGACAGTTTGCTCATCTGTTTAAAATAGTGCCAATGATTTCCGGCTCTTGTTCTGCTCATGCAAAATAATAATCTGTTTAAATGAAAAGAAAAATGTAGCAAATCACACCTACTCATTCTTACAGATGCCAACGCTATTACAGAATGACAAAGGAATTTGTTAGATGGAATGAAGTATTGAATTTATTCTTGCCGAGCATTTTATCTCAGGATATTTTGGTACAGCTCCTTCTGGTCGTTCGCCGATACCACATAGATCATACGCGTGGTCTACCGTTGCCATGTCGTTGATACTGGCTTAACCCTACCTGGCCTTGGTTCTGGTAATTTTTCTACAAAATTTCTACTTTTCCGCGATGAAAAGTGGGCAAAAACTATTTTACTTCACATCACATTAATATTTACTAATTTATCATGCAGTTTTTGCGGAAAACTTGCATGAATAAAAAATTCGGAAAGCCTGAACGAAAAATCGACCCAAAATGCCGTTTTTAGAAATGATGTCACTGTGACGCCATTAAAGCGGCCATCTTGGATTTTTGTTTAACATTTTCTGGTAGAGCTTGATAAGTATAGTGTGTAGGGTATAGTGTGATAAGTTTCAGCCCGATAGCTCAAGGGATAAGAACAATGATAAGGGGGGTCATCTCGCCCACCCCCCTCCCCCAGGCCTGGACATGTGCCAAAAAGCGCAGGCCAGATAGGGTTAACATATATATATTTCCATCGATCGACACTTACGTTCAACAACACTACACTTTCGATACATGTTAAGTTTATTTCTGTATGCTGTATCATGTCAGCAGGCACCTCAAGTCGCCGAGTACAGTACAATCAATAAATAGTGAACAACAATCCATGTCATGTCATCTCCACTCTCATATCGGCGGCATATAATAGGATCCATATAGTGCAAACAATTTTTTTTGTAATAAGTGATATAGAGAATTCTAATGTATTTGACAGAAAATGTAATAAATCGCCAATCAAGGATGGCGGAAAAACCGTGATTACGTTGATGTTTCGCCAAAAGTAGTATCTTCATTACATTATTACATCATTCATTATATTATAGATTAAGAATACTGATCAGCGATACGGATTTGATATTTTTGGAACATCATGATGTCTTGCCGGCATCATTGAAAACTGTTTCTATCTTGCAGGAAACTAGCCTATGTTTATGTATACTATGATTGTCTTTTGAATTTGGTACTAATACTGTTATATGGAATATGGAACGGGTCCTTGGATTATGGACGCGGATATTCTTTAATGGGCGAGGGCTGAATTATGAATGACGGACCAGACGCTTGTAATTCAGGTGTTATCAAATGGCCAATACAAACTGAATTCACGAACAATCTCAAGAGGTCACAGGCTGAAGACAATAAAATTCAATATTACTCTCTGGTTATCAACAAGAGATGTTTTCCTGTTTCATCTTTTCTGTTGTTCTTGCCAATATGTAACTAAAGTATTACAGTACAACGAAGAAGTTCCTCGGACATACAGAACAGTTCTGAAATAATGTACATTGATTATAAACCGATAACCAATACGAAAATTTATGTATTCGTAATATGCATAGTTCGCTATACATGTACGTTTCTGACCCTGTAGTAATTTTCACTTTCTGGCTTCACGAATTCCAGCTATATATAAATTCTCGCTTCGTGAGAGTTCCATTTTTGCGTCATTTGTATTCCGATCAGACACAAAGCTGACTCGGGAATATATAGCTTCACCAGAACATTTAAGACTTAGAGTGCTCTCTATTGGAAAGATAAATTCTTTTTTTTTCTCTGTTTGGAACGGCGTTGGATCGAAATAAGGGTAATTGGTCACCGAATCTGAAATTCAAGACTTCAAGAAGCCGAGAAATAAAACAAATTTGTAGAAATATTTGAAATGCCGAAGGCCTTCATTCAAATAGTTTCCGATGGTATAGGCCTGATGCCAGAATTGCATGTTCCCTACCGGATGATGCTATAAGCGGATCAACAAGATAATTGGTATTTGTTGACAGGTTACGTGTTTCATTGTTAAGTTCGAAGATAAACGATGGGATGCAAGCCGTAGTCCAATAAAGAATTTCCACGTCCATAATCCAAAGACCTATTCCATATTCCTACGAAGTAGGCTACAGATCGCAAATTGTCCGGTAATGAGTGAGTCCATCCGAATCCTTTCGTCGGCAAAATAAGGAGAACCGTTAACATTAGAACCTTGATTTTTGGCATGAACGTGCATTAGGGCATTGTTACCATCAAGTTCTCATCTGAAATAATTCCGATTATAATTAGATTGATAATTAACACTTCAGTATATTAGATATACATTGTGTATGTAAACTGTATCCTATTCCACATTGGCCACACCAGGCTGGAGCCTTCAAATTCAGGTCAAATTATCCACAGCTAAAAAATACCCTGTCCCATTGCACATGGCCCTGAGGTTAATCTTAAGTACTGCATATACCCTCAAACTATGGGCGGCCATGTATGTCAAAATTACCAGCTCGGGTTGTACAGCTTAACTCACAACAGAAAACGTATCTAACGATATAAAGCGTCAGTATAAACGCTTATGTCATCTTTTGTAAACAAGGATCCAAACTTTAAACGCATATTTCATCTCTCTCCAAACGATAATACAAGCGAACTCAGAACAAACAGTATATTTCAGCACGTACAACGTATCAGAGAACGAATGACCTCTTTCAGAACGTACTTTATAATCGAGGAGGCGCTCGGCAGACGGGAGACCACTCGAGCGCCTCTATCTGCTTCTCCCCACATTTTGAGGGGGTGGCTGTCGTTTGCATGAGCGACTCATAGTAAGGAGTCTCACAAGATGAGAATGGCAAGTCCATGTAAACATTTTTGTCTGATATCTGAAGTTCAAAACTTTTGGTACCCTTTAACCTAGGGGCAAAAAATAACCACATTCATTTTGAGGTCACGACCTGAAATAGCGGAAGTCGAAATAGCGGCCCAGTTTCACGTCATATATCTTTCTACCATTCGGAATGACCCGATTATTTCCGGAAATAATTTCCGAAGGAACGTTGTTCGTTGTGAAACAGCTCGTTCGTTCTGAGTTATACTCTTCCTTTTCAAATAGGTCACACTCTGTGTCGGACTGGCTATTCGTCCAGAACTAGGCTTTTCATTCTGAGTTTGTATTCGAACATCGTACCGTTTGTTTTCGGTTTGAGTATATGTTCAAAGTTAATGTTTTTTTATTTGCAGGAATATAAAATGCGTTTAAGATTACAGTGGACATTGTAAGATATGCTGTCTTTTCTGAGTTTGGCTTTAGGTTTTGTAATTGCTAATTTTGACATAAATGGCTGCCCATATCAAACAATCAGCGCTGTTTCCATAGCGAAGCTGAGGTGGTTTAACGTTTATCAATGAAGAAAATCACCGATCAACCGCCATAGAATATAATGTGAAACAAGAAGACCGGAATAGTACATTCATCAGATTGCCGATGCCCAAAATGTGTTGTCTCATATATCTAGATGACAACGTGATGTAGGGACGCTATTTATTCCTCTTTGTACCGGTTATGCTCAGGAGAATGACATAGAATCTTGTGCATAGAAGGTGTTGGTCTGGAGTTGAATTACCGTAAACTACATAAATGCTACCTTTCTACTATAGTACTATAAATAAAAATCTGTTGTATTGTTGGGGAAATAATGTGATTCAAAAAGTTGTTTTGATCCTGTACAAGGGCACTGAAAACCATTAAACAGATGTAAATGTATTTTCACACGTGAAGCTTGAAATCTACTGAACCTATATTATTCAATCTGTTTCCTTTAATTAACAAATTGTGAAATTAAATCGGCGATCGTTATTTATTTGTACCAGGGCCGAATCACTAAATGACCAGAACATTCACCAATATACTTTCATTTTTTGTGGCACGAACACATCGATGTAAATATATAAATACCCAGAATATAATCTTGCTCAATCTCACAAAAGGCATGTTATGAAGAGAACCTGTGGCTGTTATGGAAGGTTGTACATGTACCATATTATGATGAAACGTACCGTAGGGGAGGGTCACATCATATCTCAATGAAAATACTATCGAGTCCTAATGCCTACTGTACTTCGTAGGTCCTGTGACGTTAGTCACACTGCTCATGTAACAGCATTAGCACCAAATAAAAACAATGTATGTTTATACATAAACGTAGTGTAGCTTCCTGCAATAGAGAAGCGGTCAACAGTTTTCAATGATGCCGGCAAGACATCATGATATTCCAAAATATCAAATCCGTATCGCTTTTCGGTCAGTTTTTTTTAATGTTTTTTTATTTAAGCGTTTTCTTCACAAAAACTGCACGATAAATTAGTAAATAATAAACTGATGCGAAATAAAATATGTTTTACCCACTTTTCCATGCAGAAAAGCACAAATTTTTAAGAAATCTGACGAAAACGTCACTTTTCTGGTATCCCACATGGCCGCCATTTTGAATTTACCCATGATCCTCCGCTCGGGGGGTCATGCAAATAAACTCAAAATGACCCCAATATGATAAGGGTGCAGTCCACACTTGCCACGGTTTCACACAACGTGGCCCCTCCCAAATTTCATAATAAGGAATGTAGCCAGTTTTTGACAGCATGGTAATTCTTCTTCCCTTTCTACTAACTAATATCTATAGTATCACCCTGTTGGACGTCACCATTTCTTCAAACGAGGATATAACAATTGCTTGCTCATCGCACCTACGCGCCACTACAGTGTTAATTGTGCTCGGAATTGAATATCTGGCAGGCCAAAATCCGCACTTTTTCCAGGAGCGAAAATGATGATTCATTTATGGCGATAAAATTTTACTAAAAAAAACGAGTAGGTCGACCCCCCGATTTTTTCGCCATTTTAAAATATCTGTTGGACGGGAAACGCTTTAACACGCATAAAAAGATAATCATTTTATACGTTTTCTCTGCGTTGTGGGTCGAATTTGACACATTTTCCTAATTTTATGGAGTTTTTTTTTTAGAAAAGTTGAAGAAGGTTTAAGGAGGATTTGATTGATTGATTCACCAAATAAAGTAATATATATATATATATATATTATACACTCCAATGAATATCGATAATTAAAGGGAAACTAGTAGATGCTGTATGATACAATAAACTAATCGGCGGGAATAAAACCCCAGAGGGCTTGTTCTATCCCAAAATTCTATACATAGATAACAAATAATATATGGCATTGGAAAGAAAAAATTATAGATTGATATGGTGAATATATCTGAAATAATTGCACTGTGAAAATAGGTCAGTCTTGAAGAAGATATGTTGTAACTTTCGATCGGAAAAGAGAAGCAGATTCGGTGCATTTTAGTGGAGGCGGCAAATTGTTCCACTCTCGTGGTCCAGTAATGGTGACGGTATAAAATGGTAAGTTGGACTGATAAAATGGTCTATACAAGTTGGTTAATTGTCCCCTGATATGATGGCGGTGTATATCAGACTGTTTGATGAAACAGTCCTGGAAATTTATTGGTAAAAATTCTTTCTTGTAGAAAAATTTATGCACAAGGAGAAGGGAAGAATATTTGTTCAACTTGAGTAAGGGTAGGATGTTCAATTCTCTGAACAGGGGTAGTGTATGAGCCAATTTAGTCGAAACGGTTCTTGCCCTGATCGCGCGCTTCTGCAGTATAATTAATGGGTTTAAATGAGTAACATATGTATTTCCCCACAAAACGTTACAATAGTTCAAGTACGGAAATATCATAGAGTAATATAATATAAATAATGTCTTTTTATTCAAGGAGCTTTTGATATGATTTATGATGCCAATATTTCTAGATACCTTATTGCCTATGTAACTTATATGAGTTTTCCACTTCAGCTGATCATTAATAATGAGGCCCAAGAATTTAAATTGATGAACAAGTTCAATTTCTGTGCCTGAAACAGATAATGAAGGTATGTCAGTTGAAGGTCTATGGGTATTGGGTTTGACTAACATCAGAAGTGGATGAAAACTAGAAGTATGCAAGGATGTATTCAGTGTCATCGACGGCATGTTACCCGTTTTAGCGCTTCCAGTTGAAAACATTGCCCCCTAGCGGGAACTGGCCAACTTCCAGGGGAGACAATTTTGGAATGTCAGGCCACGACGCAACAGCCGCGAATGCAACTCCAGCGTCCGGAGTCGAAGCGACGAAGATGGCGCAATGAATCATGGGAGTTTTGAGAGGCCGTGACCTTGCACCTGCATATCAATGAAAATCATCAAATTCACGGCTCGCCTATGTTAACTTGTCATGGCGATTTATTTGTACTTCCAAGGAACAAAATATTGTTTACTGTTAGTTACCAGCACTGGTAGCAATAATAATTAATTAATATATCCCTCTAATTTATCCGGGAAGTCTATTCATATGCAAATAAGCACCCAGCTGAATTGTCAGATGCGGCATTCTAAGGATATTCGTTCTTCTCACACTCTTGATGCAAACCTCCCGTCATCAATAATATTTATTCAGCGAAATGTAACCTAAGTTGATACATTTATTTGATTGAACAAGAGAACAGAATTGAGGAAGCCGAAGTGAATGAACTCATCGTCACGAGCGCAATAACTTTCCCCTTTCGTTTTCTCTCTGGGTCAAGCCGTATAATGGGGCTTGTGCTTCTAAATCTGGTAGCCAATCAATTACCTTTGTGACTCGCTAGTAAAATTCCTGATAGTCCTTATAAGGCACGCCTGCGTATCACGCGATATTTCTGTAGTATTTTGAACTTCGGTTGTAAGAAAATCGAATGTTCATTGGTCGCCAGTGTTGGTTACGTCCTATAATGACCTCCCACGCTTACCTCGGAAAATTGAGGCTTATGACGAGTGGGTCAAAACATTCCTTTGAATTCGACCTGATTCAAACTTGTTGTTGATATATTGTGTAAACATAAAGCCATTCGTATCACCAAATGTCTGTAGTTCGCACGGACATGATAGATTATGGATTTGGGGATTTTAGATGCACAATAAAAAACAAAGACATATATGGTAATATCCTGCCCACCCGTTAGGGGGCATCAGGCTAGTGGTAAAGCAAATATATGAACTTCCCGCGTTATCTCCCAGAGTTTATAAGGTACCGTAGACCTGGGTCCCCAGAATAAATGAACTACGTCCATACTCGATTGTAATTCAATAAACGATTTTATTGCCCATTTAAGATATCGAACTAATGTGTTAAAAAGACAACAGGAGTCGAAAGTACAGGTAGACCTTCGTTGGGCAGAAGTTTGGATCTAACGAAAAAATGTTGACTCCGATGTGAGCACAACCGGTTTTCTGGGTCACCGTAGCGTACGGCCAGACTGCGTGCTCCAGATAATTCCCATGATTCCTCAGTCTAAATTTAGATAATTCAGCTGCCGACAATTGCCGACTAATAACGACTAATAACGACTGCAAGCCGATCGGCGCACAGTGGAAAAATTGGATTCTGTATTGCGCAGATTTCACATCATACGTCACATGAAGCGTTATAGGCAGGCTGGTGGTGCCATTGCCGTCTACATAGTCTAAGTGATCCTTGCATACTTCTAGTTCATCCACTTCTGCTAACATGTATTTAGTTTTCTTTATGTTCAACGATAAGCGGTTGCAACAAAACCAAGAATGTAATTTCTGAAGTTCATGGGCCATGGTGTTAATAGCCTCGACGGGATTATTTGAAGAAAATACGGCACTGGTATCATCTGCAAAAAGAATAATTTTCAAGATATCCGTTACGTTCTTTATATCATTAATATACAGGAGAAAAAGAACTGGCCCAAGAATTGACCCTTGGGGCACTTTGTGGAGAGGCGCACCTAAGTAATCAGTGAAAGCTGATACTGTACTCGGTATTTGAGCATCAAGATTGGCAGCGACTGAACTAAAGTATTGATTGAATTTATTTGCAATTGTTTCATTATCAGACACTGTTTCACTGTCAATTGTAAAGAAATCGGGTATTTTGGATTTTCTATTACTGCTCAGGAGTTGATTTAACACTTTCCACGTTCCTCTGACATCTTGGTTACATTCGTTGAATTTCCTTTCGAAATATAATCTGTTAGATAATCGTATAGAGTGATTAAGTTTGTTTCTATAAGTTCTGTGCTGAATGCGGATGTTAATGTCCTGGGTAATAAGAAGCGACCGGTATAGTTTATTTTTTTACCTCCGTCGATCAGACGGAGGTCTAGGAGCGCAACGTGAAATCTCCCGCCAAATAATTGTCATATGGGGAACCCACGACTCCTAGTATTTCCAATAGGGAT
>JAVTVY010048368.1:0-22666 GCA_036873755.1 Hanleya hanleyi | reverse complement strand
GGGGGGGGGGGTCTTTAATCAGTCCAGAGGAAAACTTTAACCAGAAAACTTCAACTGAACAGACATCACAGAGACAGATGGAGGATGGCCAAAACTGATTTCAATTAAGTAAAACAATTAATTGTGAGAAGTTGAACATCGCTAAATGGAATAAACACAATAAATGGCTATGTCATGATATTGTGTATTCCTTTATCTATTTCTTCATAAATAATTTCTATAAATATGTTGATACAAGAAATTCAGTCTTTACTTCACAGGCTGTTGCTGAAAACCAAACAGAAGGTTTATTTTTTGAAAATATGTAATTATCAAGAATGGGTCTGAAAAAAAATCGAACTAAGTTGATGTGATTTATATAGTGCTACTATCATCTATGCTACATCTTGCAGCCATTTTTTCAAGAAATACTATTGAGTTTTTATACTTACTCTGAGGATGCCGTATGTGTCATCCCCAGCAGTATACACCAGGGTACCAGATGGAGACTTAGCAAGGAAGCGTATGGACAAACTGTTGATAGCTGTGGCCCGTTTTCTACGCCCCGCCTGTTGTATGGCGTTATTGAGTAGCTGTTGTCGGATGTAATTCTCACGCACCTTGTACTCCACCACAGTGTTACTACCAAAGGTAACTGGTTTGGACTCTGGAAGAAACAAGGTTGTTTTAAAAATCAACTTGGGGAGAAGACACGTGATCAATGTATATAGGACAATGGGTTAATTATGCTTCCAACTACACATTAGATGCAGTTTTTCAAAATAAGGAAAAAAAATGTGATAACGAGTGTTTAGTCAATTCCTCCAATTCCTTACATGAAGATCCATGACATTCTGATCTACAGATGAAGTCCAGCCAATCAATCAAATCAAAAGAGATTCTGCTTTCATGATTATTCAGTATGAAATACAGTAGGTCAAAGAGGTTTTTCCTAACTTGACTTTTGTCATGATGACTTTTCTGCTTACCATGCTGACAGTTGGTACCCGAATAGCTGAGCTTGCAATCACAACGCACCGATGACCATTCATCAAAGCACTCTCCATTCCCACTACAGGTGTCTGCTCTACAGAGATCTCCGGCTGTTGATCTCCCACACCCAGGACTTACATCATTCACATCACGGTCAGTCTCAGATGGTAGGAGAATGTCCTTCCCATTCACCATTACACTTCTCATACAACCAATGAAGTTGAAAGTTTTCACTTTTCCAGCCCGTTGGAGGATACTATCGAAGGTTTTGACTCCACCAACGGAAAATCTGTTGCCTCCACTGTTAAATAATCTGTAGGAATATCATAAAACTTGATAAATACAATTATAGTATTCAATACTTGTATGCAAGAGGATTCATTATGGGTGTATCTATTCTGTATTAGTTTTTCATCACAAAGTCAAAGAATAGTATGATAAACAGACCAGGGGGCAAATACAGGTTTCCAATTTGGGTGCCTGTAAACTCCTAAACAAATCCTTTTCCAGTAATTTGCATGTGCTACTGCACCCCCTCCCCCCCAAAAAACACTTCTGGGTCTTGTCGAGAGGGAGATAAACCTGTCTGACATATGATTATTTCCCTTCTACAAGTTCATCAACTTTTTAATTTGGGAGCTGGTAAACAAAATGAAAATTGGTCTGCAAATGTATATGCCATTGAAAACCTATGTTTTGAAATGAATAGCTGGAATGCACATAATATGGGGGATAACTCCTATGAAAGAGTACAAATGACATACAGAGTTATCCCCATATTCAGAAGCATGTGCCTTTTAATCCACGTTTTGAACTGGGATTTTCCTTAGGTACATGTGTAAATGATATGTACATGGATGGCTTATCTACTGGACCCATTACAATGCAACTATGGACTTAATGAAACCAATTTATTAATATTGTAGGGCTGCACTTGAAACATTTCACTAAAATGTCCTAAAAGTGATCCAAGAAAACAGGTTCATTTTGAAATCTATATTCCTACACTAGGAAGCTAGTTTGTGACCTTATGTTGTTTACCTGTCATTCAAAAAGGCTTCTCGTTTGTGCCAGTCTGTTATCAACAAAGGAGTGGAAGAAAGGAGTGGAAGAATCAAAGTGTTCTCTCAATCACATATTATCCCTCAAACTTTTATTGACCGTGCCAAGTTACCGTCATTCGCCATTCACTCTATAAATGTACGGCCATGTGGATTGGAGCGAGTACACAGGGGATTATGGGATTACTGAGTACTGCTGCGTTCACAGGCGAGCGTGACTGCCAAAAGGACAAACATACTTGGTCCTAGGGCAAATGATATCGATGCATAGGCATATATTGAAAGACTTCTTCTTGTTCATGTATTTTTGGTAGATTAACATTACCAATATTTAAAACTTGATTTTATCTCATGATGAGTCACTGTATCAATGTGTTTTAGTTAGTTAATTTAACCAATTCATGTGTGTTAGTTGTCGAAGAATAATCAAATTTTGAGTAAAGACACCCTAATGAATTTTTTTTCAAAATGTTGATGTAAACACATGTGCTGGAATTGAGCAAAATTGCTTGCAGATTTCTTCCCTAATCCATATAATTCTGAAAAATGAACATGTCAAGCAGTGTCCATTAAAGACAAAACAAAATATTAGCTTTCCACTACCATAATTATCTAGATGTATGGTTGAACTCGGTGGTTAAATAATCTGAAAATATAAGATTTATACCCCAGAATGCTGGCATTTGATTCACAATTGCAACAGCCTAAGCTCTAATATGGGTGGGTACAACTGTTCAGGCACATATTTTACAAACTATTATCAATAAGTTTACAATTCTTGATCAATACTGTACAATATTAACATTAGGTAATGTGTAATTGTTATATTTGCATACATTACACAATGCTTCTTATAAACCCTTCCATGACAAATATTAACTTTAGTACATGCAGATAAGAAAGCATTTGTTGGGATAAGCAGGATTAAAATTCCTAACAATTCAGCACCTGCAAAGCCCAGCAATACATGTACCATTCACAGGTTCATGAAATGCTACTGGTTTGCCTTGGAAAATTACCAATTCAATTTTATTTTGCACTGAACATCCATTAAGGACGGTGTACAAGAAAAAAAACAAACAATAAACAATTTGACATTAAGATTTTAAACACATCTGTAACATATAGGTAGAGTCATATATGATAGTCAATCTCAATTATTAGCTAGCACCATGTTTGATATAATTATATAGAGAATGACCATTATTTTGCCGGCTTCAGTGTTTGTCTTTTATGCAATTCAAAACATGTAGATATACATTCTTAAAAAGGAAGAGCCATCAAAGTGCTATTTCAAATATGAATTGAAATAATTCGGAGGTCGGAACAACCTGAGTATCAATATCTTGAAAAAGTTCAAGACTTAACAAGGCAAATGTTTTATTTCACATACAATTGACAGAGCAGTGTACAATTATTTATGTGCATGTATTTTGCATGCATCATGTTTGGTTACAATTGACAATCAAATGAATGAATGATAATCAATTTGTCCACACTGGACAAAAAAAATAAAAAAATAAAACTTTTGAAGTTTCTGAGTGAGTGATTCTTGAAGTGGACCTAGTTGAATTTGAATTTAGATAGCTTGGGAGTGTCAGTATTTGGCAGTAATCCAACTAATCAGCAGGTGAGATGTACCAGTCTGGCCAAGCGCAATTTAAACTGCATGGCTTAATCCCTTTAACTCCCTGATAATGGGGCTATAATCTTCTTGATAAGGCCCGTCTGCGGAGGTGTCAATCATTAATGACAGTTTATAGGTTTGTTCCATCAAGTAGGATTAAGGAAGGACAAAATTATCAGAATTATTTGAATTTTTCCCCCAAGTTTAGACATAGTTTAGATTCTAATAAAGTTAACTATACACACAAACATTTTTATTTTTCTACATGTATGCTAAATAAATGTGGAAAACTGCATGGATTGACTTTCGGATGCATATATTTTTCAAACAAATCAGTATCTGTTATCACATGCTGCACAATCTATCATACGAGCAGTTTCAATTGGAATCTTCCCATGTCGGTTTGAAAATTTAGTGGAAACGTTTCTTCTGTATTAAGTCTATTATTACGGATAAAATGTCTTCCTTGCATTGGTGTAGGACTTGTGAATTAAAACTAATTTGTCACCCAAAAGGTGTTGCACAACAGAATCTGCTGTTATGAAGGGCGACGACAGACAACCTTTAATCTCTGTCATCATTTATTATGTGAGCTCTAACAAATATTTGATAAATGAACTACATACAGGGTATTTTAGGCACCCAACAAAGCAATAGGTGAGAAGTATGTTGAAGTTGTTTACTTTGATGTTCTACAGTTGTTTAGAAAATTCCAATGTGGAGAAGGTGAACAGAACATAAAAGATAAACATCGGCTACATTCCATGCTGTGGAGTAGGTTGAGGAGTTAGGTGAAGTTAGATCAGCATGTGGGGACAAACCACTTCCAACACTGTCCAACTACAGGCAATGGTGTGAGGAAGGAATGGAGACAATTTATCAAACTCTTCATAGCAAACTATTTTTACCTTCAGATTGAATAATATACAGGCCCATCACTACCCATGATGCATGTGGTGAGAATGCACCCCCTCATTGCATTTTTTTTTTTTTGCATTTCATTCCAAAAGACCTAAAAATATTAAACCCTAATTTAGCCTCACAAATACGCTAAACTGCAGGAAATCAAGCTGGGATGGTAAAAAATGGGAAATTAAAAACATTCGCACCCCCCTTTGAAAATCCTAGCGACGGGCCTGATATACTTGGCTGAAAATCTCACTGCAATAATATAGATGTATACCAAAAGATATCTCAAGGATGACAAGTGTGTCTGTCCTCAATGTTATGGCATTACTGTTCATGTGAACACCTTCACTGACGTAACCACACTAGTTCAAGTCGATTAAGGTACCGTAATTAGGCTGATCAATACGTACCCAGATGCCAAGGTGGAGGCATAGCAGGTGGTGTTACCATTCTGACATGGAGTACACTCTCCCCCATCACTGGGACATTCACTGACCTTCAAGAAACTTGTCTGAGAGGGGGAAAAGAAATTAAATCATCAAATAGACATATTTCTTAACTATTAATCTTGATATGCAAGAAAAGAATAGAGATGCATACATTGAACACAGTGGAGCTATAGACATGTAGTTAAGGACAGTGAAGTTGGAGCATATACATATTTATTGATCGTGTTTGCAAGTTCATTCTACATGTATCTGTTAGCCATTCTCCAAGGTGAAGTCAACTAGATGCAAAGCCAAAGGACATTTCCGTGCAAACTTTGAGGGACATTTCCACATCGTGAATATAGTTCCAACAGTTTGTTCTCCATCTTCAGTCAAGGTATTGGAACTTGGGATAACATTGGCAAAGTCCCTAATCCAACATGGTATTAGTGAGATTAGCCGGAGGTGCTAAACCTGAAAACTCTCAAGACAGTCCACAGTGACATATTACCCCTGTCCAACACTCCACACCTACAGATGTATCCGAGGTCTCTCCACATAATCCGAGAGATCTCCTCTAACCAAGAACTGGATTACAATATCATGTTTAGCCCAACATTCCCAAAGAGCTCACAAGCCAGGGTTACACACACAATATTATACTCATCCTTTGGCGCCTAAATTATTAGCAAAACTTAATGCCAAAATCAGCAAATGATCACAGAAAAAGGGGGTCTCCAGGAAATAGGTCAAAGGAGGCTTAGAAATAATACATGCAGTATATGTGAAAAGATATATTTCACACCCAATTGCCTGAAGTTTTAAAACCACCCAATTCAATTATGCTTGATAAGGTGGTGTCAACTACAAAAAAAATTTCAGAGCCAAGTTCATATGTAGTTCAGTCAGGTCAATTTGTGCATTTGCCAATTTCAAAGTTCCACTTATGGAAATGATCCACAACAAACATGATTATAAGCTTGCAACTGTACGGGATGACAGCTGGAGGAAAGAGATCTGTAAATCTACAATACACAGAGTATTTACTGATAGGGAAGGCCATTCTACCATACTCAGGGCATGAATTTACCATAAAACTTTGCTAGACCATTGAGCTGGTATATTTCATTACACAGCGCTGAAACTCTTGAATTATAAACCGAGCTTCAGAACTAAATTCAACCAGACAAGTTCTAAATTCACCAGCCACAGGCTGCCGGGCTTGTGGGAATTTCGAGCCCTGATACTCCCAGTGTTCTATACAATAGAGTTAATAAAGAAGGATCACCTGACTTCGTGATGGGTTCATACTTCATGTAAGAATCATGAGACAATGCATACAACAGCCAAGCCTGAGGACAACAAACAAGGTGTCTAGATCTGTGCTATTTCAGTGACACAAAGACCCAGACAATAGTTCCTACATGAAGTATCGACCTAGTGATGTCGCAGAAGTTTTCACTTGCCAAATATGGGGCATAGCATATTAAGGTTACTGTATCGGGTCCCAGTTGTGTACGTGTACGAATCACAATTTTGCTTTTTTACGGGGCAGTGCTTTTTTGTATCCATACAAACTATACATTTTCTGAAAGCCCTTGATTCCAGGAATTTAGATATAAATAAACAACTTTCTCGAATTGATTACAAGAATCGAAAGATAAATTACATCATTTAGAGAAGTATAGTCCTCAAAATCACGCGCTAACAACTCTCTCAGTTTTCATCAAACAAACTTGCTTTTTTGGAATAATGAACTTTACCATTTGAATTAAAATAGGTTGCCTCAGTTTTTTTAGTTAGGGTCTAGAAGTTATTTTCTCGTCGTGCAAAGTTGGAAGATTGTAAAAATCTACAAGAACTCGACCCCTCTCCACTATATCATAAATAATTCATGAAAGGGGCCGAAATTATAAAATTTGAGGCAACCTTTTGAAGATCTACATGATTGGAATATTGTGTCCGAAGTTCATGTTTGTACATCAAATAACAAGAGAGAAATTGGAACGGGAAAACCACCTTTTAGCAAAAAACCTTACAGAGAAAATGGCCAAAAACCAATCAGCACTACAGCACCACGAATGGCTGGAGTTTTAAAAAGTCAGGTTTTTTACTACAATGCAGTAGTTTTCATAATTTCTTATTCCCCCAACTTGTAGGTTTGACTGTGTACTCTGGTATAAGCAAAAAAAAACAAAAAAGAGATTTTGAAGCTTCGACACGATACAGTAACCTTAAGTGCTTATTTAAATGTATCGTCAGCTTTTACTATGAAAAGGAATGAAGTAGGTGAGATGGAACTTCTATCACCAGAAATTATGTATAATTGTAAATTTTACTAGCTATTGTTACCTACCATGGAAGAAAAGCAGATGTGATTTGGCTTCTGTCGGAATTATTGAAGTTATCAATGTAGGATCAAGAAATTGTAATGTTCTTGCTACACAGGGTTTAACTGATTGCCAATATTCATGATATTGTTGACAGGTATATGTTAAATCTCACCTGCTGTCCCCTGCTAGTTTCAACGCGATACCATCTTCCATTGGACACATCCATGGGCACTTGTAATCTTGTAGGAATCTCATTACTGCCCAATGCAAAGGAAAACCTCACATTGCCACCGATGATCTCCACGGCTAAGAATTCTTCCAATGTCCGTCCAGGACTGAAGGCCAGAAGAGCTTGATTCCGAACTGTTGTGAAGTACACAGTAATCTGGTTCTGGTAGGCATCCAATGGCGACGATTCCAAGTAAGAGTTCTCACCAAAGCCATATGATATTTGATCACAGTTCGAGCCCCAGTATCCAAACCCGCACTGGCATTTGTATCCATCCCGATGGCTGAGACATGTGCCCTCATTTTTGCAGGGCTGGTTTTGACAATAATTTGTAGTACCATCACAGTTACCACCAGGGCTGTCATCTGGACAAACACAATAATATGATCCCTCTGTGTTTTTACAGGTTCCACCATTTTTGCAAGGCTGATTCCGACATTCATTGACATCCATGTTACAACTGGGGCCATTCCAGTTGTGAGGACATTTACAGACGGTATCGCCCCCGGTTGTGTCACACTGTCCACCATTTCTACAGTAATAGTCACCACAAGGTTGGGTTGGACTTTCTTGTACAGTTACCCTCACAGTACACATGTCTGTATCATTACCTTTGATGCTGCCCCAGTTTTTAGCTAAAACATTCAGATGCACAACTGAAGTGGAGACCCTCGCCAGAGAATCTGAGACTGTGATAGAACCATTTTTCATGTCAATCTTGAAGCCTCTCAAGTTACTAGCACCAATGAGAAAATAGTACACAACTCCATCCTCCCCATCATCATTATCTGTAGCAGAGACTAACCCAACTGGGGTCCCCACAGTGGCTGCCTTGCTCACAGTGAAGTCCAAGATTGATCGTCTGAAGTGTGGGACAAATTCATTCTCCCCCATGACATGCACGCTTATTGTGGTTGTACTGCGTAAATTATCTTTCCCTGGATTCAGTGCTAGCACAGTCATCGTGTACTCTTTCCTGACCTCATAATCCAACCTCCCATAAAGCCGTATGATGCCGCTACGAGACTCGATGGTGAACACAGACCGTGCGTCGGTATCGCTTATAATAGAATATTCGATTTTCTTATTTTCACCACTGTCAGCATCAGTGCCCTGTGCTCTAAACACCCAGCTCCCATTAGCAGAGTTCTCTCGAATGTAAGCATCGTATTTCGTTTGGTTGAATACTGGAGGATTGTCATTGATGTCCGTAAGAATGAGAGTGTAAATCACGGTAATTTCTCTAGCACGAAATCCTCTGTCTCTGGCAGTGATGTTGATATAGTGGATTGGAATTTTGTCAAAATCGAGTGGTTTTATTATTTTGAGTGATCCGAGTTTCTCATGAAGAACAAATATTGCCTCAGTATTTCCACCTGTGATATAATACTGTACTTCACCATTGAGACCCTGATCATTATCGGTTGCATGGAAAGTTGTGATGGTAGATTGCACAGGTGTGTTCTCTGGCACAGTACGCTGGAACTCGGATCCGAGAAAACGTGGAGAATACTGGTTGTCGCCAGTTACTCTCAGATAGACATTGACCACACTGCCCTGTGGAGGGCTCCCCTTATCCTGGGCTTTCACTCTCACCACAAAATCTCGGTTTCTCAGACCTCTCAAGGTTCGTGACACGGTCAGTGCACCTGTAAAAATGATACAAACAACTTGCTTACAGGCAGGGGAAAAAACATCTACAAATTTGTGATCAGATATAATTGGTATAAACCAAGAAAATTGACCATTGAAACTAATTGAATATTAGAATCAACATTTATACATGCAAACAACATTATTGTAATATCACTATTGAGAATGATACAGCAGGTTGGTTGTGAAGATTTCAAACTTGAAATAGGCAACTATGTTAACAACAAGCAGAGTACCAAAATTCTACATACCTGATTCTGGGTGAACATCAAAAAGACTTGAGCCATTACCACCATCTTTGAAATATTCCACCTCAGCATTGACACCATAATCTTTACCATCCCTGTAGAATATAAAGATAAACAACCCATGCCAGTGAAGTAACACGCCATATAATTCTTGGTGAAAACTGTTCATAACTATTAAGTATTCTATTACCACCAAATCCATGTAATATTTCAAATTTTCTCATGCAGTAGAATTGTGGAGATTCCAAGATCAAAGAGTTGGTCAGTGAAAAGAACACACCCAGTCTTTTTGATAAATGTAAGAATCTTGAATTTCCCTTCCGTAGAGCACGAATGTGAATAGACATTTCCTGTGATTTAGCTGTTATTGGTATTGATGTCAACAACGGCTTCTAAGCTATTTCACAATGGAGGAAGGTTGAAGAGTTCCCAAACCTGGCAAGCACATGAAGAACCAGTTCATGTGCACGGACAAGGTCATCCACTGCAGAAAAGTACTGGGTCTGCTCAAACACTGGAGCATGGTCATTGGCATCAACAACGGTAATTACCACCTTAGATTTAGAGACTTTGGGTGGGACACCGAGGTCAGTCGCCAGGATGTCCATCTCATACTGATTGGCCGAGGGAGGACCCTCTGACGGGGCCACAAACTCCAAGGATTTCAGCGAAAAGATATTGCCCATATTTGTATCCAAGTGGAAGAGAGAGGATGGTCGTCCCAGAGAGAAGTAGAACTGGTTGTTGGGAGCAGTAATGTCATTGTCTCTAGCCGATACTTTGCCAACAAATGCATTATTGTTCTGGCCTTCATTGAAATAGAAAGTGAAAGTGGATTTATTGAAGACCGGAGCATTGTCATTGACATCCTGTATGGTGATGGTGACAGGAGTTGAAGGTCTGTAAGCCAAGTCTGTAGCCTGTACTTCAATATTGTATACACTGTTTTCCTCGGCATCCAGTTTACCATTCACAGTGATGTTACCGCTGTTAGGGTCGATGTGGAACTTGTTGTCTGGGTTTTTAGCCAGGTTGTAGATCACTCTAGCATTAGCGCCGATATCGTTGTCTGTGGAAGTAGCACGCAAGACAAATGCTCCAATTTCAGTGTTTTCTGGAATGAAAACGGCAGACTGGCGCGTGAAAACTGGTGGGTTGTCGTTCACATCTTCAACATAGACATCAATGGAAGCTGATGCTGTGAGCTTTACAGACACTCCCTGGAAGAACATGAAGATGTATCAAATCAATGTAGATGTACACCTGAATTGTACTCCTACCGACTAAAATGTACGTTTTTTTTTAGTGAAGTATGAACATCAGAAAAGAGAACAAATTTAGTGCTAAATGGACTCAAACATCACAAATAAAGATTCCATATCACTGATACAATGTTTACTGGCTTGCTCTGGCTGAACGGATTAAATCCTAGTCCTGTCGTCTGGATGAGGGGATGGTTGTTCTTTATACTGCCACACTGTCAAACTGTCCAGTCCATACAGAGTCGACAGTGTTATCAGAAAATGAACTGTTTCAATGAAAGTTATGAATAAACAAAAATAATACACCAATGGGCGATGCACCAATTTGATGCACCCTTAGTTTGTATTTTATATATATCTTGCTCAAAATGAACCAGTGTGAAAATTACTTCTGTAACACTTCTGTGAGTGGTTTAATATTTTGAAAATTTGCAGACTGTTTCTTTCCCGATCTTTTTGACTAATATATTGTGGAGAATAGTCCAAATCCATTCACATGTATTCTTGACTATTCCTGTCATGTCAGTGAATTGATGGTAAACTAGGCCCATGGGCATATATAGAAAGGTGGTTCAGAAGATAAACGCTGTTGCTTGATTGAGGGTTGGGACAGATACCATCCATCGCAAGTGAAATTTTCTTCGCATAATTTTAGATTTTATTGCACTGTACTTCCATTTGTAAATTAGTATTTTGTAATTTATGGCTCACAGGAAAAACAGTTTTTAACTGATTGTGATACCTGTGTATCATTTTCAGAGAATATCGATTGATTGGCTGCAATAGTGGACATAGTAAAACTCAAAAGAATAGCTGCTTCCCGAGTAGCAGATTTCTTTCCTAGAGTTTCAATTCAAAATAATATCTATTTGTTTGAAAAAGCCCCCCAAAAACACAGGAAAAACTGGCCATAATACCAAGCTGATCCATATGTAGTGGTACTACTATTATACATACACTGAATGAAAGTATTAAAACACATGAGTGCACACAACAAGTGGCAAGACAGCCATCTCGAAATATTTCTCAGACATGTCAGATAGTATTATTTCTAAGTTCAATTGATTCATTAATTTCACTACATCCATGTACATATATTCCCTAACACCAGTCCATGTGATGACCTGGATTTAGCTTGACCTTCATTCATCAGAAACTAGACCCAGCATAGATACATGTACAGCCCCTAGAGCTATGGTAGGGCAGCTCTTTACACATGTACATGTTGCCTCCTGAACTGTATTACTCTGAGCTGAGGTCAATCTTTGGAAGAGTGACCATAGCAGGCTTTCATACTTTAATGCGTAGTAATCTGATGTCTTGAAGGAAAACAATTAACAGAGTATTATTTAATACAGGTAAGGGATCAAGTACATGCTAAGTGACTATATATACGCCTACAAAGCCTGTCAACCACTGAAGGATAACTATTCTGGTCTGAGAAAGAATAAACAATTTGGAACTATTTTTATACGTGTACTACGGACAACCCTAAAATCAGAAATTTTGAAGATCCCATAATAAAGGTGAGGTCTCACCTTTCTAAAAAGGCTATTTTGTTCACCTGAGTTTGCTCTTGTCAGGCTTGCGACTGGACAATGCCATCCAATAATTTTACAAGCTGCCTAACATGAATGGCACAAAATATAATAATGAGACAGACAACTTGTAGTTTTTATTCCAGAAATATTGATTGAATGACCTCAGAATTGTTCGTAAAACAGAACATAAGTTGGTCTGAGTTGCAAGCTTTTGAAGTATTCCTCCAATGGATACTGAAGCACTGAAAAAAATTGAGACCACAGATAACAAATTTGCCTGGACTTTAAATGTATATGTAGTATACAGAGGTGGTAGTAGAAACTACGGCAGCTGACGTGTATTGTTTGTATATCTGCCACTGACAGGACAAGGGTTAAGAATGATATGTCGCTTTGTCGGAATAAACACATACCTGGTCTATGGCTTCCACCTGTAGGGAGTAATAGGGGACCGTCTCCCGATCAATTTGTCCGCTCGTCTTTATTTCTCCCGTGGATCGATCGATAAGGAATGCTGATCCAGTGTTTCCTTGGGAGGATATTCTGTAAATGATGCGTCCGTTCTCCCCCGAGTCCTGGTCTGTGGCAGACACAGTAAGGACACGACGAGATGACTGAATTGGTCTGTCACCGTGGTCCTCCGTGATAGAGATGTTATAATACTGATCTACGAAGCGTGGAATGTTGTCATTCTCATCCTGTACACCAATAACCAGAGCTTGGTATCTGGACAATGGGGGGTTAATAGTATCCCTGGCCTCAATCCACAGATTGTACCGATCTGTCAGCTCGTAGTCCAATGGCTTCGATACAGTCACATGACCAGTTTGGCTGTTGATCATAAACACCTGACCAACGTTGCCGCCTGCAATGTGGTAATTGACGATGCCCCTAGTACCAGATCTGGCAGTTGTAGCAGACACAGTAGTAACAGTATGGTTGATAGGGACTGTTTCAGAGAGCTGGAAGTTGGTGTCACCCTGGTTAAAGCTGGGTCGACTGCTTGGTGAACCAGTGGTGAAACGCACTGTAACTGACGTCTGGTCTGTCTGAGGAACATCAGCCTGGAGAAATCAGAAGAAAATTCAATAATCGCTGAGACTATTTATCATAAATAAACAATACTAAACCAATGATGAAATATTCAGGAATACCCCCCCCCCCCCCACTCCCCTTCAGGATAGACCTTAAAAAGAAATATTGAAGATATTACTGGCTACAAAGTTATAATGACCTATCCTCCACTTGTGCAAAATTCAAGTAAATCATTTAACAATGAACTGAGCCAGTTGAACTAGCTGGGGCATTGAGACATGGTTCACACTGCGATTCATTCCTTAGCTCTCTTTCCTATCTCTCTAAACCGAGAACTTTTTAATTGAACAATTTTCTACCTGAAGTTTCCAGATTTATATCAAAATGGTCCTTTCTTGAATTAGTAGGATAATTTCATCTATATTTATCATATTTACATCAATTATCAATATAAAAACATGCCACATGCTAACGAGACAGGGAAGAGAGTGAATGAATGAATGAATGGATGAATGAACCGCTATGTGAACCATGTCTCAATGCACCTGCCATCGCTACCAGCAAAGCTCATTGTTGAAGGATCAACTGGAATTTTGTGAAAGTGGAGGATTCAAGGTCATCAGACCTCGCAGTCTTCTCAACTTCTAACAGACAGTCAAATTGACGTAATCCACTCTTTGGAAAGAAGATTTTGAATAACTTATGCCAATAATCGATTTAGACTGGCTTACTAACCATATCAGAAGCTGTAACATGGAAACTGTAGGTCTTGCCACTCGTGCGTCCTGTTAGTTGAGTTTTAGCCGTAATAATTCCGCTCCCTTTATGCACTTGGAAGCTACCACTGTCTGGACCCTCTAATGTGTACTGGACTTTACCATTGGGTCCAGCATCTCGGTCCACAGCTGTTACCCCCAGCACAAAATTACCTACATCAACAACAGATATGGTCAATTTTAAATAATTGTTACATCAAATCGCTACATGTATACAAACTAATTAGGATTATTAAATCTTCATGAAGAACACTGTTTTTGAACACCTTAATTTCCAAACCAGTTAATGAGATTTTGATCATAATAAAATCATAAAAAGTCACAAAAGTTTGTAAATGACTGAACAATAGAAGAAATCGTGGGGGAATGTTCCCTACTAACCAGGATCAGTGGGGTCAAGAATGGTCTGAGTGTACTCTCGTTTTTCAAATTGGGGACTGTTATCGTTAGCATCGTCCACCTCTATGGTGACCTGGGTAGTAGCACTGCGCGGGTCCAGTCCATAATCAGTTGCTATGACGACCAGGTTATAATGGTCCTGCTCTTCTCTGTCCAAGGTTGTCATGGTAATAATGGCTCCAGTACTAGGGTTCATGGTGAATCTATTGTTGGAACTGTCTTTTAGCTTGTACCTGGTAAAATAACAGAGCAAACAGTCAGCCAGTTACATTATGATGAGGATTCAAGACATTTAAGAGTTCATTTCTTTCAATAACCAAACTGTGCAATACCTGCACCTGAAGCATTGCGTTCAAACAAATAAAAAAATTTTACAAGTAAATTTTCTGTTATTAAGCTAAAACTTACCTCACTTCCACTCTTTGCATTTCTTGTCTACAGGAAATATCACAGTAAGAATTTAAATGACACAGTTATCTCCCCTGCTAGTCACCTGATTGCATAGCTACCCACAATTCTACTTCCTTCTTGTTCCACTGCGATACATGGTCTGGATGTATCATAGCGGGGAGGTTGGGTGGGCATCACTGGAAGTGAGGTAAGTTTTAGCTTAATAACAGAAAATTTACTTGTAAAATTTTTTTGTTATTTGCGCTGAAAACTTACCTCACTTCCACTCTTTGCATAGAATGCCACCGTAAGGTAGGTGGGCAAACTGATACAATCCGTGGTAGTGATAAATGCCATACATAGTGACTAGTTCAAAGTAGAAATCATAGATCTTCTACCTCACAGAGGATCCATGAAATCATACAACAGTAATAACCTGTATGCCTATGGTACACAGGGAACCTCTGTTGCTACTCTGACTTCAAGGCTGAGATGCAAGATACGCCCCCCCCCTTTTTTTCGAAAGGGGCCGAGAGAAAAAATGCACTCACCCGCAAGCAGGGTTACAACTGTACGCCCGGACTTTTGTAGCTATATTGCTGGCCTCGGTCCCCCTGACACCCGCTGTGCGGTCACAAGTGGGCCGATAGAATAGAGGTCGTTACATGCCAACGTCATGTCCCGGAGATAGTAGGAGGCAAATGTCGTGTTTGACCTCCAGTAGCACGCCCTCATAATGTCTGTCACCGATCTGTTGGTCCATAGAGGCCATGATGCCGCTAATGCCCTAATCTCGTGACCCGAAACGTTTACAAGCGCGGCTTGCCTATCAGTAGCCGTGGAGTACGCTAGCCGAATCGTATTTTTGAGCCAACTCGAGATAGTGTTTTTACTTATTTCTTGTTTGGCTTTGGGATCGAAAGGGATAAACAAACGCCTCCTTCCCGCTCTGATCTCCTCTGTACGATTCAGGTAACACGCAAGAGCCCGAACCGGACACATTAACATGTCTGATTCAAGACCGGACGAAAGGAAATCAGATAAGGCTGGAATTGTGAACTCTCGAGATATGGAATCGTAGAGGGCTTGATTCTTGGCCACAAACTCAGGAACCGTTGTGAGAACTACCTTGCTCCAGTTCCTAGAGTGTCTGATGTTCCTTCTATCGAGCGCATGCAGCTCTGACACCCTAGCTGCTGAAGCAAGAGCCAACAAAAACGAAGTTTTGTATGATAAATATTTTAGCTCAATAGCTTCTATTGGCTCGAAAGGTGGCTCTCCCAATTGCCGAAGTACTAAGGCTAAGTCCCACTTAGGTAATTTCGGAACAGCCGACTGACCAGTTATCTTGTATGACTTGATTAGTGCAGATAAGTTTGGATCAGCCGAGGGATTAATCCCAGTACCCAGTAGAATAGGTTGAGCAATGGCCGCTCTATAACCTTCTACCGTAGCAGGCACCAGGCCCCTATCCCTGAACAGGTACAATAGAAACTCTGCTATCTCAGGGATAGTTGCGCAGGATGGATTAATATCCCTCTCTCCACACCAAAGATCGAAGATTGCCCACTTTGAGTTGTATACAGCGGAAGAGGACGGTCGAATAGATTGTGCCATTCGGCGCCCAACCTCCGCTGAAAATCCCGCCTGAGCGAAGTGCTGCTTGAGCACTTGCACACGTGGTAGTGGAACAGTCCTGGTTGGCTGTGGAATGTCGACGTTCCGGGCTGGCGCAGTAGATTGTGCCATACCGGAAGCTGTCTTGGTACATCTACCAGAAGATCCAATAGTTCCGGGAACCACGGCCTTGCTGGCCACCACGGAACAATCAGGTAAACGACACACATGTGTTCGCGGATCTTCTGAAGTACCTTCGCTAGGATAGCTGGAGGAGGGAACGCATATGCTACCATCCTTGACCAGTCCTGCGATAGTGCGTCCACTGCATATGCCGACGGATCCGGAACCGGCGACATGAACAGGGGCAGTAGATTGTTGCGCCGAGTGGCGAACAGATCTATGTGTGGCATCTCCCAGACATGAGCTATTTGTTTTAGTATGTCTGGGTGAAGTTGCCACTCCGTGGGAATTATCTGATTCCGTCGAGAAAGCGAATCCGCTAAGACGTTCAGTACCCCCGGGATGTGCCTGGCCAACACCGATATGTTGTTGTCCCAACACAGACCGAAAAAGATTTCCGCTTGGCTTTGTAATTGCGGAGATCTCGTCCCCCCCTGCTTGTTGATATAGGACACGACTGTTGTGTTGTCCGTCGCAACTAGCAGGTTCTTGTCGGTCAATACGCTCACCCACGTGCGGATGGCATGTGTCACTGCCATAAACTCCAACACGTTTATATGGTACGAGCGTTCCTCGATTGTCCATAACCCGGATGTCGACTTGGACTCGAGGTGGGCTCCCCATCCTTCCATAGATGCGTCCGTGAACAGGTGATGTGACGGACGAAACGGAAGTAGGGACACACCTGGCATAACGTTGAGTGGATCCAGCCACCATTGGAGGCATTGTTTGACTAGCGGTGTTACAGGTATCCACGGATTCAACTGCCTTTCGACCCATTGATGATTGAAGTAAATCATTAATGGCCGAAGCTGCAACCGCCCTCTTGGGGTTACGTCCTGTGTTGACGTCAAGAGGCCGATTATCGCAGCAAAGTGTAAAGCTCTGGCCTGAGATAACTTGAGGAACTGAGGTATCTTCGTCGTTATCTTTAGCCATCGATCTTCTGGGGGTTTGGCGAGAGCTCGTAGCGTATCGTATTCCACCCCCAGAAATTTGCGCCTTTGTGAAGGAATCAGCTCTGATTTCTCTTCGTGTGGGATGTATCCCAGAGAAGTCAACATCCTTAAGACAAACTGGGTGTCTAGGATTAACTGCTCCTTGCAGGCATTCCTTAGCAGGGAGTCGTCGATATAAAAGTGGTACTTTATACCTAGACTGTGCAGGAATTGTGCCACTGGTGTAAACACTCGTGTGAACACCCAAGGGGAAGTGGATAGGCCGAACGGAAGCACTTGAATTTGGAAGCGTCGTTTGCCGACCATGAATCTCAAGTACTTCCTGTCCCCCGGATGTATCGGGATATGCAGGTATGCATCCCTTAAATCCAGAGAAGTCAGCCATTCCCCTTGTCCGAGTACCGACCGGATAGACCGGAAGGACTCCATGCGGAAGTGTGGCGGTGGAGTGAGGTAGTCCTTGTTGAGGCGCTTTAGGTTTATAACCATGCGCATCTCGGACGTGTCTTTCTTGGGGACCAGAAAGACCGGCGAATAGAACCCGGGTGACGTGTCCGAAACCGGAAG
This sequence comes from Hanleya hanleyi, assembly GCA_036873755.1. NCBI lineage: Eukaryota > Metazoa > Mollusca > Polyplacophora > Lepidopleurida > Hanleyidae > Hanleya > Hanleya hanleyi. The sequence continues at coordinate 4,477 of JAVTVY010048368.1, read as the reverse complement.
CTCTATTACAGCTGCCTTCTCTATCAGCTTGTCCACAGAGGACTGTATCGCTGATAGATGACCCGTTCGTAATGGTATACGAGACGGAAGGGGATGAGCAGTCAAGGGAGGAAGCGTGTCGAACAATAGGCGATAGCCGTATCTGATCGTTCGAATGACCCACGCTTCCGTCCCGATCCTTATCCAGTTCCTCCAAAACAACTGCAGCCTTCCCCCTACCGGAAGGTCTAGTTGCTGGGGAACTGGAAACGTTATGTCTCTGTGTTCCCGCCATACCGGAAGCCACCCGGTACGGCCCGAGACATCAGGAATCCTTCTTTGACTGCTTAGATTTCCCCTTACCCTGCTTCTTATGGCCATAGGTCGATACTCTTGGCTCTAAAGAAGCAGGCGCTTGGTTATGCTGTTGGCCGGAAGCACCCTTATTAGCCTTGGAACTAGGCGGGTTCTTCTTAGCCTTCTTCGCCTTTGGACCCGACCCGGAAGCCATAGGTCTTTTAGACGAAGCACCGGAAGCAACTGACCTGTCATGCTCTATACGATCCATTTCAGGTCGAACTTCGGCAACAGCATCACCAAACAGTAAAGAAGGAGCCGTAGATGTCTCTAGTAGACTCCTCTTTACAGCTTCCGGTGTGTAACTATGCATAAAAGGAATGAAGGCCTTTCTCCTTAAATACACTAGCATAGAAGATAGGTAGGCATTGTGTACCAGTAAATCTTCTACAGCACCGGAAGCAATCTTCTGGTAGTCAAGAACGAGGTTTATACCCTCCTGTAACTGTTCTTGATTCTCCGCGCCCGACAGCGAAAATAAACCATCCTTTATGGCTTTAAGAAACCAGTCGAGGTGATTCGTAATCGCCACTCCTTGTCGAGCAGTTTCCTCAAGTACTGCGGCCTGTTTGTTCGTGCAAGGAACATCGGATTACTAGGCACTTTAGTATTGCTAGAGCATAAATACTGAAAGTCGCCGTTCACCTCTGCAGACCGGAAGCTAAACGGTGAGTTATGTACGCCGTAACTTCGTGTGTTTGGCTTCTGTACTGGGAACGGACCAGAAGATCCTGCAGGGCGGAAGCGAGCTTTTGGTCTCAACCTTATAGCACGTTCCTCCTGCGTAGTGGGTTCTGCTAACGTTCTATGGAATAAATGGCAGATAGAATGAATAGCAGTTGAGGCCGGCAGCGTGGTAGCCGACCTCGTAACCCGGTTTGACTCTCCTGATTCAGTTTCAATATCCCCCGCATGTGGGACCGGAAGCTGCATATCAGGAATTAAGTCATAGATGCCGGAAATAAGTTCATAATATTTCCTAGCATCCGGATCAGTATTGGTAGGTTCATTCAATTCAGATCTACCGTACTGGTCCCTATCCACTTCCATAGCTTCCGGGGCTTCCTGCCAGGAGGGAGTATTGGAAGGGATAGTCCTCGACAAATTAGCTTCCGGTTTCCTAGACTGTTCAGTCAAAACCGGAAGCAGTGGCGTACTACTTCGGAATTGACTGGTCATCATCTCTCTCAATTCCTTCATTTCCTCACGTTGCTGTTCCATACCGCGCAGTATGGCAGCCAAAGTGGGATCAGTCACTTGAGAGTGGACCGGAAGCAAGGCCTGACGAGGTGTGTTCACACTCAAGGACCCTCCAGCTGGACGTGAGCACGGCCACTGTAAAGGTCGGTGAACGGGCATACGAGGTCGTAAACCGGAAGCACGTATAGGAGGACGCATCATACGATAAATTCCCGGTCCCGTACCTCGAACACCACCGGAAGCAGATATCTGACCTAAGCCACGCAAGGGCGAAGGTAGACCAGCAACCGGATGCCGCATAATTTGAACTGGTCTGATTGAGGGTTCTTGATAACGCAACTCAGACACAGGCAAAAAATTTGACATATTATGGTTACCTGAATACATACCATACTGCCGTTGTTGCGGGAACCTTAATCTCTGGTGGCCCAGAAGGCTCGTAGACACAAACGTCTCGGCAAGGGAACGAGGAAGGCCACCAGAGTAACCGGAAGCAGGCTGAGAAAATTCAGACAAACCGGAAGCAGCAGTTAAAGGCGTAACTGAGCGACCGGGAAGTCCAGGCCTCGACAGCGTCGAGGAAGGTATTTTCCCAACCCCAGACCCAAATGAAAATTTAACATTAGGCTCCTCACTGGTGCTGCCCAAGTTTTCATAATCATAAGTTGACTCCGATCGTGCGATCGGAGTCCCCTGACTTTCCCACGCTAAGCCTGGGTCCGTCACCGATTTCCCTTCATCGTCACATCCAGGCGTCCGCTCAATAGGAATCTCCACTTCCACAGTCGTCGTAGTACCAGATTCCATATCCTCGATTACTCCTTCCACTTGTACCAACCGGGTCGATCCCTTACCTGATTGACCCTTCACCTGGCCTGAAATGGAAGCATCGTGAGCGGGGGGGGGGCGTTTGTTTATCTTTATTTACATCCAATAGGCTGACTAATGGAGTCCCAGCTACTGAACTAACAAACCCCCTAGACTCGAGTCCTCGCCTACATTAGTACGAGGAGACTGTGCTACATACGTCTCGTTTGCGATATTGGCAGGCATAACGACACCATTCCCTTCGTTAGCTGCCAGAGAACCGGCCAAATAAACCTGGAATATGCCGGGCGCCCACACAATACACTCTTCACAGGCCGTGTCCCATGTACAGATTCTACCCTGGCGGCATGGCGGACACACTGAGTGAAGGTCATAACTTGGCTTGTCACCTCCACAAGACATGCATGACATTTGAGACATATTATGAGCCATTATTACGCTGATAACTTAGAGAATACTTCCCAAAGGGTTTCTTGCAGGAAATCAGACGTCTGAGGTAATCCAACTGTGAGTAGTTTCGCTAGAAAAGGCACTTTTTCACGGAGTTGACAATGTTTACTTCCAGCCCTACGAAGCAGTAGAACAAGAAGGAAGTAGAATTGTGGGTAGCTATGCAATCAGGTGACTAGCAGGGGAGATAACTGTGTCATTTAAATTCTTACTGTGATATTTCCTGTAGACAAGAAATGCAAAGAGTGGAAGTGAGGTAAGTTTTCAGCGCAAATAACATATGGATGTATTCGGAGATCTTTGGTTTACATTTGCTTAATGTTATTGAAAAGAAGAACCAAATGTTGATTGATCTTGTAGATGTATTTAAGAAGGGCGTGCCCGAACTGAGGTCATGTTATGTTAGTGGAATGTATGGTCCAGTATTGAGTCAGTTTTAACCCATCATTGCAGTTTAGCAGACTAACATCAATCTCTTTCAGAATGACATAATATCATTCTGCTGAGAATGTTGGAATAAATCAGTCACATCAAACTCCATGATCTACACAAATGTCATATGAAACCATCCCTTCTTATAAATGTTTGTCTTTCATCAATTCTTGTCAGGATTGAGTGGGTATGATGTATGTCAAAACATTCTCCATGTCAATTAAAACCCCATCAATCATTTATAATGTCCTCCTTTTTTCTTAATATTTAACTGCGGCACGGAAAACATCTCTGATAATAAAAACATTCCAACTGAATTTTTATTATCCTTTGCAGAGGAATGTTCTGTGAAGAAGAATTAGTTGTAAGACTTTTTAGTCAAGTTAAAATGAACTTTTTGTTTTAAATTTGTTTGAATTTCAAGAAAATATCTGTATGTAGCGAGAACATGTATGGTCCTTTTGAGAAAGACAAATTATAAAATATTTTTCTAAGAGGTACAGCCATCATGGTGATTGAATATGAAGAAGAAAATGAGGAAATATTCCACCAACCTTGGTTTCATACAAAATATTTGAATTTATAGAAAAAGAAGATGGGAACAATTGACTTTGACCAGAAGATCAGGGCATCAAATGTGATGAAATGTTCTGAAAAAAGTCCAAAGCTATTGAACAGGAGTGAAATATTTGATGTCATACGAAACATTTCCTCTGCAAGTTTACTGTATGGGCAGGTCTACGGATGACATACCACAACTCAAGGATAGATGGGCAGAAACATAGACTTGCACATAGAAATAGAAGGAAACACTTGGCTGGATTACTGTTTGATCAGTATATAGATACAATTGTATTGATTGCCAATTAAGGAATCCAGATTGAAGAACAAAAACATTGTAGATGAGAAAACTTCAGCTTATTGTCTCATATAGAAAATGATGTACACAAGTGATATACAGCAGCAGCTGAATTTTGTCATGACTTGATACACAACCAGATCTAATATATGCATGTTATATTTTCTTATGAAAACACGAGGGTGAGACTAAAAAAAAACAAACCCTCAGCTTCCCCCAAGCAATTGAGAAATATGTTGAGAATGTGCAACATATTGCTATATTTACTAATCATCCAGAATTGTCCTTTTTAGTGCATATCATTAATACTGCAGATATAACAGCTACATTCAAGCATATATTATCATAGATAATTACACCCAAAAGAGGTAT
>JAVTVY010048367.1:0-23494 GCA_036873755.1 Hanleya hanleyi | reverse complement strand
ACTGTATTCCATACAGGAGTTATCTCCCCCTGGAATGAGATTTCGGTAGATATTATGGCGGAACTAGGTCATATCAAAATGATATTAATTTGCCAGTGTAAATTTTCTTTACAAGAGAACCCATTTACAGTCCATAAAGGATGGAATAGATTTATATTATTATGGTTTCACGAATTATTTTGGAAGTTTCTGAAGTCTTTCCCATGTTTCTGGGAGGAAATTCAGTGGAAAACTACCAATAATTTGACTTGGTTCCATCTCTTATTTGCATTTTCCCGTGTTTCTGCTATCATTGGAAAGCGGAAAAGCAACCACGGCCTTCATGTTGCCGAATGGATGCACATTATTAAGAAGAAATAGATTAATTTTGAGTTTTGTGCTCGAAAATCCTGCTAGAATTGGCAAAAGTGATCAAAACAAAGATGGGGTAGGGGGAAAGTTATCGGTCGGATTTCCCACAATAGTATATATAACTGGCAAGTGTTGTATACCGCCATACTCGCAAACCCTCTGAGATTACGACAAATGTGAATAATTAATTTCGTAAAAAACATCCTGCCCCTTAAGGTTGCCTTCCACAGTTTCGTAGTAATGGCCCCTCTCTAATTTCATAATACGATAGACTGCCCTTGTTCTGCTACATCATAATTCTTCTTTTCTCTTTAATAGCTTATATCTATAATGCCATCCTATTCAGCATTATCAACGCTGCAAACGAGGACGTACAAATCGAGGGCTGGCTTCGTCTACACGCTGATCGGGATCATGGAGTAAAGTTTGTCCTGCCTCAGTTATGCCCCTTGGGTGTGCCTAAAAATCGGGACTCATTTACGGGAAGAAAATCTGACAAAAAACGGTTAGGTTGACACCCACTTTTCTTTGCCTTTTCAAGTTGAGACCGGACCAGGGAACGTGTGTAAGAAGTTTAATTAAAATCGCTCTTACAGATTTTTCTGGAAATTGAGCCGAATTTGACCATTTTTCGACATTTTTAAGGGGTTTTCTAGGAAAAATGAAGCAAACATGAAGAAGAATGTTCGAGTTTAAATTTTCTATAACATAGCAGTGGTATATCTTAAAATAATAGTTTCATCGTGCTCTTTCAGAAAATATATACATATAAGTGATTTGGGTTGAAGGTTTTACGACAACTGGTGGCCGAAAAACGGACCCATAGTCTATTCCATGCCGAATGAAAGAATCTCTGGAGTGCACCCTTTAAGGTATAATAGTGGAGTCTATGCATTATCTTAATGTAGACTCTGTTACGGAGCGGAAATGTGTCATTACGCCAGATTGTTTAATTTTGACTGCCAAGTTACACCTGAAACGCTATTTTCGGAAGCAGGTGGAAAGAAGACCAGGAGTTCGATTAAAATAATCCACAGTGTGTCCATTAGTATACTATTGAGGTTATTGTATACTGTATTCCATACAGGATTTATCTCCCCCTGGAATGAGATTTCGGTAGATATTATGGCAGAACTAGGTCATATCAAGATGATATCAATTTGCCAGTGTAAATTTTCTTTACAAGAGAACCCATTTACAGTCCATAAAGGATGGAATAGATGTATATTATTATGGTTTCACGAATTATTTTGGAACTTTCTGAAGTCTTTCCCATGTTTCTGGGAGGAAATTCAGTGGAAACTACCAATAATTTGACTTGGTTCCATCTCTTATTTGCATTTTCCCGTGTTTCTGCTATCATTGGAAAGCGGAAAAGCAACCACGGCCTTCATATTGCCGAATGGATGCACATTATTAAGAAGAAATAGGTTAATTTCGAGTTTTGTTCTCGAAAATCCTGCTAGAATTGGCAAAAGTCATCAAAACAAAGATGGGGTAGGGGGAAAGTTATCGGTCGGATTTCCCACAATAATATGTATAACTGGCAAGTGTTGTATACCGCCATACTCGCAAACACTCTGAGATTACGACAAATGTGAATAATTAATTTCGTAAAAAACATCCTGCCCCTTAAGGTGGCCCTCCACAGTTTCGTAGTAATGGCCCCTCTCTAATTTCATAATACGATAGACTGCCCTTGTTCTGCTACATCATAATTCTTCTTGTCTTCTTAATAGCTTGTATCTATAATGCCATCCTATTCAGCATTATCAACGCTGCAAACGAGGACGTACAAATCGAGGGCTGGCTTCGTCTACACGCTGATCGGGATCATGGAGTAAAGTTTGTCCTGCCTCAGTTATGCCCCTTGGGTGTGCCTAAAAATCGGGACTCATTTACGGGAAGAAAATCTGACAAAAAACGGTTACGTTGACACCCACTTTTGTTTGCCTTTTTAAGTCGAGACCGGACCAGGGAACGTGCGTAAGAAGTTTAATTAAAATCGCTCTTACAGATTTTTCTGGAAATTGAGCCGAATTTGACCATTTTTCGACATTTTTAAGGGGTTTTCTAGGAAAAATGAAGCAAGCATGGAGAAGAATGTTCGAGTTTAAATTTTTTATAACATAGCAGTGGTATATCTTAAAATAATAGTTTCATCGTGCTCTTTCAGAAAATATATACATATAAGTGATTTGGATTGAAGGTTTTACGACAACTGGTGGCCGAAAAACGGACCTATAGTCTATTCCATGCCGAATGAAAGAATCTCTGGGGTGCACCCTTGAAGGCATAATAGTGGAGTCTATGCATTATCTTAATGTAGACTCCGTTATGGAGCAGAAATGTGTCATTACGCCAGATTGTTTAATTTTGACTGCCTAGTTACACCTGAAACGCTATTTTCGGAAGCAGGTGGAAAGAAGACCAGGAGTTCGATTAAAATAATCCACAGTGTGTCCATTAGTATATTATTGAGGTTATTACATACTGTATTTCATACAGGAGTTATCTCCCCCTGGAATGAGATTTCGGTGGATATTATGGCAGAACGAGGTCCTATCAAAATGATATAAATTTGCCAGTGTAAATTTTCTTTACAAGAGAACCCATTTACAGTCCATAAAGGATGGAATGGATGTATATTATTATGGTTTTACGAATTATTTCTCAAGTTTCTGAAGTCTTTCCCATGTTTCTAGGAGAAAATTTAGTGCAAAATTACCAATAATTTGACTTGGTTACATCTCTTATTTGCATTTTCCCGCGTTTCTGCTATCATTGGAAAGCGGAAAAGCAACCACGGCCTTCATATTGCCGAATGGATGCCCATTATTAAGAAGAAATGGGTTAATTTTGAGTTTTCTTCTCGAAAATCCTGTTAGAATTGGCAAAAGTGATCAAAACAAAGATGGGGTAGGGGGAAAGTTATCGGTCGGAGTTCCCACAATAATATGTATAACTGTCAAGTGTTGTATACCGCCATACTCGCAAACACTCTCAGATTACGATAAATGTGAATAATTAATTTCGTAAAAAAAATCCTGCCCCTTAAGGTGGCCCTCCACAGTTTCCTAGTAATGGTCCCTCTCTAATTTCATAATACGATAGATTGCCCTTGTTCTGCTACATCATAATTCTTCTTGTCTTAATAGCTTATATCTATAATGCCATCCTATTCAGCATTATCAACGCTGCAAACGAGTACGTACAAATCGAGTGCTGGCTTCGTCTACACGCTGATCGGGATCATGGAGTAAAGTTTGTCCTGCCTCAGTTATGCCCCCTTGGGTGTGCCTAAAAATCGGGACTCATTTACGGGAAGAAAATCTGACAAAAAACGGTTAGGTTAACATCCCCTTTTTTTTGCCTTTTTAAGTTGAGACCGGACCAGGGAACGTGAGTAAGAAGTTTAATTGAAATCGCTCTTACAGATTTTTCTGAAAATTGAGCCGAATTTGACCATTTTTCGACATTTTTAAGGGGTTTTCTAGGAAAAATGAAGCAAGCATGGAGAAGAATGTTCGAGCTTAAATTTTCTATAACATAGCAGTGGTATATCTTAAAATAATAGTTTCATCGTGCTCTTTCAGAAAATATATACATATAAGTGATTTGGGTTGAAGGTTTTACGACAACTGGTGGCCGAAAAACGGACCCATAGTCTATTCCATGCCGAATGAAAGAATCTCCGGAGTGCACCCTTAAGGCATAATAGTGGAGTCTATGCATTATCTTAATGTAGACTCCGTTACGGAGCGGAAATGTGTCATTACGCCAGATTGTTTAATTTTGACTGCCTAGTTACACCTGAAACGCTATTTTCGGAAGCAGGTGGAAAGAAGACCAGGAGTTCGATTAAAGTAATCCACAGTGTGTCCATTAGTATACTATTGAGGTTATTGTATACTGTATTCCATACAGGAGTTATCTCCCCCTGGAATGAGATTTCGGTAGATATTATGGCAGAACTAGGTCATATAAAGATGATATCAATTTGCCAGTGTAAATTTTCTTTACAAGAGAACCCATTTACAGTCCATAAAGGATGGAATAGATGTATATTATTATGGTTTCACGAATTATTTTGGAAGTTTCTGAAGTCTTTCCCATGTTTCTGGGAGGAAATTCAGTGGAAAACTACCAATAATTTGACTTGGTTCCATCTCTTGTTTGCATTTTCCCGTGTTTCTGCTATCATTGGAAAGCGGAAAAGCAACCACGGCCTTCATATTGCCGAATGGATGCACATTATTAAGAAGAAATAGGTTAATTTTGAGTTTTGTTCTCGAAAATCCTGCCAGAATTGGCAAAAGTGATCAAAACAAAGATGGGGTAGGGGGAAAGTTATCGGTCGGATTTCCCACAATAGTATGTATAACTGGCAAGTGTTGTATACCGCCATACTCGCAAACACTCTGAGATTACGATAAATGTGAATAATTAATTTCGTAAAAAACATCCTGCCCCTTAAGGTTGTCCTCCACAGTTTCGTAGTAATGGCCCTTCTCTAATTTCATAATACGATAGACTGCCCTTGTTCTGCTACATCATAATTCTTCTTGTCTCCTTAATAGCTTATATCTATAATGCCATCCTATTCAGCATTATCATCGATGCAAACGAGTACGTACAAATCGAGGGCTGGATTCGTCTACACGCTGATCGGGATCATGGAGTAAAGTTTGTCCCGCCTCAGTTATGCCCTTTGGGTGTGCCTAAAAATCGGGACTCATTTACGGGAAGAAAATCTGACAAAAAACGGTTAGGTTGACACCCACTTTTGTTTACCTTCTTAAGTTGAGATCGGACCAAGGAACGTGTGTAAGAAGTTTAATTAAAATCGCTCTTACAGATTTTTCTGGAAATTGAGCCGAGTTTGACCATTTTGCGACATTTTAAAGGGGTTTTCTAGGAAAAATGAAGCAAGCATGGAGAAGAATGTTCGAGTTTAAATTTTCTATAACATAGCAGTGGTATATCTTAAAAAAATAGCTTCATCGTGTTCTTTCAGAAAATATATACATATAAGTGATTTGGGTTGAAGGTTTTACGACAATTGGTGGCCGAAAAACGGACCCATAGTCTATTCCATGCCGAATGAAAGATTCTCTGGAGTGCACCCTTTTTAAGGCATAATAGTGGAGTCTATGCATTATCTTAATGTAGACTCCGTTACGGAGCGGAAATGTGTCATTACGCCAGATTGTTTAATTTTGACTGCCAAGTGACACCTGAAACGCTATTTTCGGAAGCAGGTGGAAAGAAGACCAGGAGTTCGATTAAAATAATCCACAGTGTGTCCATTAGTATACTATTGAGGTTATTGTATACTGTATTCCATACAGGAGTTATCTCCCGCTGGAATGAGATTTCGGTAGATATTATGGCAGAACTAGGTCATATCAAGATGATATCAATTTGCCAGTGTAAATTTTCTTTACAAGAGAACCCATTTACAGTCCATAAAGGATGGAATAGATGTATATTATTATGGTTTCACGAATTATTTTTGAAGTTTCTGAAGTATTTCCCATGTTTCTGGGAGGAAATTCAGTGGAAAATTACCAATAATTTGACTTGGTTCCATCTCTTATTTGCATTTCCCCGTGTTTCTGCTATCATTGGAAAGCGGAAAAGCAACCACGGCCTTCATATTGCCGAATGGATGCACATTATTAAGAAGAAATAGGTTAATTTTGAGTTTTGTTCTCGAAAATCCTGCTAGAATTGGCAAAAGTGATCAAAACAAAGATGGGGTGGGGGGAAAGCTATCGGTCGGATTTCCCACATTAGTATGTATAACTGGCAAGTGTTGTATACCGCCATACTCGCAAACACTCTGAGATTACGATAAATGTGAATAATTAATTTCGTAAAAAACATCCTGCCCCTTAAGGTGGCCCTCCAGAGTTTCGTAGTAATGGCCCCTCTCTAATTTCATAATACGATAGACTGCCCTTGTTCTGCTACACCATAATTCTTCTTGTCTTCTTAATAGCTTATATCTATAATGCCATCCTATTCAGCATTATCAACGCTGCAAACGAGTACGTACAAATCGAGTGCTGGCTTCGTCTACACGCTGATCGGGATCATGGAGTAAAGTTTGTCCTGCCTCGGTTATGCCCCTTGGGTGTGCCTAAAAATCGGGACTCATTTACGGGAAGAAAATCTGACAAAAAACGGTTAGGTTGACACCCACTTTTCTTTGCCTTTTTAAGTTGAGACCGGACCAGGGAACGTGTATAAGAAGTTTAATTAAAATCGCTCTTACAGATTTTTCTGGAAATTGAACCGAATTTGACCATTTTTCGACATTTTTAAGGGGTTTTCTAGGAAAAATGAAGCAAGCATGGAGAAGAATGTTCGAGTTTAAATTTTCTATAACATAGCAGTGGTATATCTTAAAATAATAGTTTCATCGTGCTCTTTCAGAAATATATACATATAAGTGATTTGGGTTGAAGGTTTTACGACAACTGGTGGCCGAAAAACGGACCCATAGTCTATTCCATGCCGAATGAAAGAATCTCTGGAGTGCACCCTTTAAGGCATAATAGTGGAGTCTATGCATTATCTTAATGTAGACTCCGTTACGGAGCGGAAATGTGTCATTACGCCAGATTGTTTAATTTTGACTGCCTAGTTACACCTGAAATGCTATTTTAGGAAGTAAGTGGAAAGAAGACCAGGAGTTCGATTAAAATAATCCACAGTGTGTCCATTAGTATACAATTGAGGTTACTGCATACTGTATTCCATATAGGAGTTATCTCCCCCTGGACTGAGATTTCGGTGGATATTATGGCAGAACGAGGTCCTATCAAAATGATATCAATTTGCCAGTGTAAATTTTCTTTACAAGAGAACCCATTTACAGTCCATAAAGGATGGAATGGATGTATATTATTATGGTTTTACAAATTATTTCTCAAGTTTCTGAAGTATTTCCCATGTTTCTAAGAGAAAATTGAGTGCAAAATTACCAATAATTTGACTTGGTTCCATCTCTTATTTGCATTTTCCCGTGTTTCTGCTATCATTGGAAAGCGGAAAAGCAACCACGGCCTTCATATTGCCGAATGGATCCACCTTATTAAGAAGAAATAGGTTAATTTTGAGTTTTGTTCTCGAAAATCCTGCTAGAATTGGCAAAAGTCATCAAAACAAAGATGGGGTAGGGGGACAGTTATCGGTCGGATTTCCCACAATAATATGTATAACTGGCAAGTGTTGTATACCGCCATACTCGCAAACACTCTGAGATTACGATAAATGTGAATAATTAATTTCGTAAAAAACATCCTGCCCCTTAAGGTTGCCCTCCAAAGTTTCGTAGTAATGGCCCCTCTAATTTCATAATACGATAGACTGCCCTTGTTCTGCTACATCATAATTCTTCTTGTCTCCTTAATAGCTTATATCTATAATGCCATCCTATTCAGCATTATCAACGCTGCAAACGAGGACGTACAAATCGAGTGCTGGCTTCGTCTACACGCTGATCGGGATCATGGAGTAAAGTTTATCCTGCCTCAGTTATGCCCCTTGGGTGTGCCTAAAAATCGGGACTCATTTACGGGAAGAAAATCTGACAAAAAACGGGCAGGTTGACACCCACTTTTGTTTGCCTTTTAAGTTGAGACCGGACCAGGGAACGTGAGTAAGAAGTTTAATTGAAATCGCTCTTACAGATTTTTCTGGAAATTGAGCCGAATTTGACCATTTTTCGACATTTTTAAGGGGTTTTCTAGGAAAAATGAAGCAAGCATGGAGGAGAATGTTCGTGTTAAATTTTTCTATAACATAGCAGTGTTATATCTTAAAATAATAGTTTCATCGTGCTCTTTCAGAAAATATATACATATAAGTAATTTGGGTTGAAGGTTTTACGACAACTGGTGGCCGAAAAACGGACCCATAGTCTATTCCATGCCGAATGAAAGAATCTCTGGAGTGCACCCTTTAAGGTATAATAGTGGAGTCTATGCATTATCTTAATGTAGACTCTGTTACGGAGCGGAAATGTGTCATTACGCCAGATTGTTTAATTTTGACTGCCAAGTTACACCTGAAACGCTATTTTCGGAAGCAGGTGGAAAGAAGACCAGGAGTTCGATTAAAGTAATCCACAGTGTGTCCATTAGTATACTATTGAGGTTATTGTATACTGTATTCCATACAGGAGTTATCTCCCCTGGAATGAGATTTCGGTAGATATTATGGCGAACTAGGTAACATCAAGATGATATCAATTTGCCAGTGTAAATTTTCTTTACAAGAGAACCCATTTACAGTCATAAAGGATGGAATAGATGTATATTATTATGGTTTCGAATTATTTTGGAAGTTTTAAGTCTTTCTATTAATATGTTTCTGGAGAAATTCGTGAAACACAATAATTTGTTTTCAAACCTCTCTTATTGCATTTTGATGTTTCTTTGCTATCACATTTGGAAACAGAAATATCTACAGTATCATATTGCAAATGGTTGTTGCAATTATTAAGAAAATCATTAATTTTGTTCTCGAAAATCCTGCTAGAATTGGCAAAATTGATCAAAACAAAGATGGGGTGGGGGAAAGTTATCGGTCGGATTTCCCAAAATGATATGTATAACTGGCAAGTGTTGCATACCGCCATACTCGCAAACACTCTGAGATTACGATACATGTGAATAATTAATTTCGTAAAAAACATCCTGCCCCTTAAAAGGTGGCCCTCCGCAGTTTCGTAGTAATGGCCCCTCTCTAATTTCATAATACGATAGACTGCCCTTGTTCTGCTACATCATAATTCTTCTTGTCTTCTTAATAGCTTATAACTATAATGCCATCCTGTTCAGCATTATCAACGCTGCAAACGAGTACGTACAAATCGAGTGCTGGCTTCGTCTACACGCTGATCGGGATCATGGAGTAAAGCTTGTCCTGCCTCAGTTATGCCCCTTGGGTGTGCCTAAAAATCGGGACTCATTTACGGGAAGAAAATCTGACAAAAAACGGTTAGGTTGACACCCACTTTTGTTTGCCTTTTTAAGTTGAGACCGGACCAGGGAACGTGTGTAAGAAGTTTAACTAAAATCGCTCTTACAGATTTTTCTGGAAATTGAGCCGAATTTGACCATTTTTCGACATTTTTAAGGGGTTTTCTAGGAAAAATGAAGCAAACATGGAGAAGAATGTTCGAGTTTAAATTTTCTATAACATAGCAGTGGTATATCTTAAAATAATAGTTTCATCGTGCTCTTTCAGAAAATATATACATATAAGTGATTTGGGTTGAAGGTTTTACGACAACTGGTGGCCGAAAAACGGACCCATAGTCTATTCCATGCCGAATGAAAGAATCTCTTGAGTGCACCCTTTAAGGTATAATAGTGGAGTCTATGCATTATCTTAATGTAGACTCCGTTACGGAGCGGAAATGTGTCATTACGCCAGATTGTTTAATTTTGACTGCCAAGTTACACCTGAAACGCTATTTTCGGAAGCAGGTGGAAAGAAGACCAGGAGTTCGATTAAAGTAATCCAGTGTGTCCATTAGTATACTATTGAGGTTATTGTATACTGTATTCCATACAGGAGTTATCTCCCCCTGGAATGAGATTTCGGTAGATATTATGGCAGAACTAGGTCATATCAAGATGATATCAATTTGCCAGTGTAAATTTTCTTTACAAGAGAACCCATTTACAGTCTATAAAGGATGGAATAGATTTATATTATTATGGTTTCACGAATTATTTTGGAAGTTTCTGAAGTCTTTCCCATGTTTCTGGGAGGAAATTCAGTGGAAAACTACCAATAATTTGACTTGGTTCCATCTCTTATTTGCATTTTCCCGTGTTTCTGCTATCATTGAAAAGCGGAAAAGCAACCACGGCCTTCATATTGCCGAATGGATGCACATTATTAAGAAGAAATAGGTTAATTTTGAGTTTTGTTCTCGAAAATCCTGCTAGAATTGGCAAAAGTGATCAAAACAAAGATCGGGTAGGGGGGAAGTTATCGGTCGGATTTCCCACAATACTATGTATAACTGGCAAGTGTTGTATACCGCCATACTCGCAAACACTCTGAGATTACGACAAATGTGAATAATTAATTTCGTAAAAAAACATCCTGCCCCTTAAGGTTGCCCTCCACAGTTTCGTAGTAATGGCCCCTCTCTAATTTCATAATACGATAGACAGCCCTTGTTCTGCTACATCATAATTCTTCTTGTCTTCTTAATAGCTTGTATCTATAATGCCATCCTATTCAGCATTATCAACGCTGCAAACGAGTACGTACAAATCGAGGGCTGGCTTCGTCTACACGCTGATCGGGATCATGGAGTAAAGTTTGTCCTGCCTCAGTTATGCCCCTTGGGTGTGCCTAAAATTCGGGACTCATTTACGGGAAGAAAATCTGACAAAAAACGGTTAGGTTGACACCCACTTTTCTTTGCCTTTTTAAGTTGAGACCGGACCAGGGAACGTGTGTAAGAAGTTTAATTAAAATCGCTCTTACAGATTTTTCTGGAAATTGAGCCGAATTTGACCATTTTTCGACATTTTTAAGGGGTTTTCTAGGAAAAATGAAGCAAACATGGAGAAGAATGTTCGGGTTTAAATTTTCTATAACATAGCAGTGGTATATCTTAAAATAATAGTTTCATCGTGCTCTTTCAGAAAATATATACATATAAGTGATTTGGGTTGAAGGTTTACGACAACTGGTGGCCGAAAAACGGACCCATAGTCTATTCCATGCCGAATGAAAGAATCTCTGGAGTGCACCCTCAAATGCATCGGAAATGGACTGTAAACTGGTACTGGAGTTTCCGACCTGTTTCCGCTCGAGCAGAAACAGCTTGGAAACCAACGCGAGTTTCCCCCATGTTTCCAATCCAGCGGAAATAGACCGGAAACTGCTATTCAACTTTCCAGTTGGTTTCCGGATTGGAAACATGGGGGAAACTCAACTGATGTTGTTAAATTTCCGCCCAGATTCCGCTCCAGCGGAAACTGGTCAGAAACTGATGTCAGTTTCCGCTCTGTTTCCAATGCAGCAGAAATGGACTAGAAACTGGTATTGAAGTTTCCAACCTGCTTGTGAAATGGCTCAGATACCAACGTGAGTTTCCGCTCTGTTTCAAATCCAGCGGAAATGGACCGGAAACTGCTATTAAGTTTCTAGCCTGTTTCCGGTTGCGCAGAAACAGGTCGGAAACGGACATAGGTTTCCGCTAAGATTCCGGTGCACGGAGACTGGACGGAAAGCTGTCCCTAAATTTCCGCTACAGTGGACACTGGTCAGAAACTGATGTCAGTTTCCGTTCTGTTTGCAATCCAGCGGAAATGGACTGGAAACTGGTAATGAAATTTCCAACCTGTTTCCGCCCAGATTACGCTCCAGCGGAATCTGGCTAGAAACTGATGTCAGTTTCCACTCCGGGTTCTCCATTTCTTTGGGAACACCTGTACAATCATATCTAAACAGGTGTATGTGGTTGTTAACTGCCGAGTGCAGCGAGGCGTTTAAAAATTAGGCCGGGGGCCTGGGGGCCGCCAGAAACCCCACATGCTCTGTGGTGCAATCTGAGCCATTTTGGGATGAAAATTCCTAGCACAGGGTACTTTTATGTAGCATTCAGCAAATATAAGCTACCCCGTCCCAGCATGCCCAGTCACCCCCATGTAGCCCATGAAGCCAGATTTCTATTAAGCTTACATAACAATATCAAACAGGTGGATTAAGAAAAATCAACATTAAGTAAGAACTTGGTAGATTTTGAAGTGGAAGCTAAACAAATAGGCTTATGCTGTGTGAAGAAATTTGACCTGGCCTAAACTGTTCTGAAATCTGAACATCATGCCAAATCTACATAAAATCTTCTTTTTGGGGGGGGGGGATATCTTTATGCTCAAAATTGTATCAGGATAATTGCAAAAATAGGTTCATTTATAGTGTTGAGAATTAATTGTCGCTTAATATGCCGTCATTGGCTTTAACGGGTGAATTTGACGACCCCATTGTCGTTGTTGTTGTAACTGGCACTGCATCAAAATGTTCGACATAGTCACATTTTGAGTCGCTGTCATTAATATTCGGCGGCACTGTACTGACAGCATCGCCATCCCCGTGAAAAGATCATCTTTTATTTCGTTTGAAGGGTTCGCTCAAACTCAGTTCTCAACGTTTCATTTCGAAAATTTCCCCTCAACCCCGTACAGTCATTCCACAGGCAGCTGGTCATTCTGTCGACGACTAAAACCGGAAGCCCAATGTACGACGCTTCTGATTGGCTCATCTATTGTATTCAACCAATCAACAGGATTATAACATCGCAAAACCGGAAACAGGCCATGTTATGCAGTGTATAGATTCCGTTACCGTAAGGTTAGAGGAAGTTTGACTTTTTCCTATTTCATACCCTGTGAAAAGATCATCTTTTATTTCGTTTGAAGGGTTCGCTCAAACTCAGTTGTCAACGTTTCATTTCGAAAATTTCCCCTCAACCCCGTACAGTCATTCCACCAATCTCGAAACCAGAGCTATCCGGTCCTGTCTTCCCTACTATGCTCTGGGAGGGCGCTCGGCAGTACGATCGGTCATTGGATAGAAAACAAAACCCTAGAATTTAGAACATAACGAGAGCGTATCTGTGGGATCAAGCCGACGTCCCGACGTCATGAATGTTACGAGCGCGTCTGAAAGATGACGTAGCCTACTAGAATTCTATATGCATTCTTGCGAAACATTTTTTTATTCTGACGTCATGACGTTATGACACTGGCCATGAAAATGACTCATGACTGACGTTCTATAAAGAATAGGATATGTTCCAATGGAACCGGAAGGGGCCACGTGAAAGAATTTTTCAATGTATTATGGGACCAATTTTCAGCGACCGTCGTCCCAGGGGTTCGTCGGAGCGGCCAATTTTCCAGAGGAGAGCGACCCCTGGTGGCGAGGTTGTCATTCCACAGGCAGCTGGTCATTCTGTCGACGACTAAAACCGGAAGCCCAATGTACACGCTTCTGATTGGCTCATCTATTGTATTCAACCAATCAACAGGATTATAACATCGCAAAACCGGAAACAGGCCATGTTATGCAGTGTATAGATTCCGTTACCGTAAGGTTAGAGGAAGTTTGACTTTTTCCTATTTCATACCCTGTCAAATGACATTACATGAATAAATGGTGACACGAGATACCTGGGATGAATCCATATAAATAGAGGTAAATCTTCGTCCATATTCCCCCCACCCCCCTCCCCCAATTTAACACATCCCAGCCCCACCCACACACTTGCCTATATATTGTGGCGGCCAGTCTTAAATGTATGACAATTTGCAATTCCCCATGAATATATTTAAAATAGTTGCAATTTTTCAAGAATAATCGTGTACGTGGCTGATAAATTTGGAGCGCCCTATAGGCCTATATGCGAATAACATTCGTTGTTGTAGTTTGGGAGTCTTCTGAAATTAATGGGCAGGGGTTTTAAAAATTTGACAATTTTATTTATATTTTCTATGCATTTTAATTAATTTTAAACTTTCATTTTATTCCAACGTGAACCCTAAAACGAAACTTGCAATAATCGAATTTCTTCCGTGAAATATCGGTACCAAAAATTCTCATATATATCCCAACATCGATACCAGAAGTGGATGAAACTTCATCCACTTTTGTTGATACTAGAATAAAATACCGGTACACCTTTTTGTTGAATTTGGACCAATGCTGGGAATAAGAAAAAATTATATACTATAAAAACATTTGTACACGATTGTTTCCAACTAAGAAACTGACTATGTATGTTCAGGTGGCTGTCTTAGCGTAACATTAAATTAACGCCCCTGGTAATTAATTTACAAACATGGGCACGCGATCCAATATAGTAAAGAATATAGTGAAACAGTACATGTATCATGCCTTCTTGTAGACTGGATCCAGCCCCTGTTTCATAATGTATTTTAAACGGAAAACAAGAGGAAGTAACTCTGCCTATTAGGAAATGCTTGAAACAGGGACTGGACGGAACGTCACAAGGGAGCTAACTTTACAAGAAAAAACTGCACAATATACTGTGCATTTTTTGTCACCAATGAAAACTCCGTATTCTGACCCCGGCCCCAACTCAAAGGATTTGATTGGTTCATTCATATACGCACGCTGGAAGCAATTAATGCGTTCATGTGACGTCAACAATGAGAATGACGTTATTGCCGAGACGTCACAATATGCCGTTAGAATGAAATTGATACAAATATTGCGACCGAAGGTAAAAACATGTCAATCGTCCAGACTAATCACGCCTCCAGATGGAATCTTTACACGACGAAACCCATAAAATCGTCCAGTCTCTATTTTAAAAATATTTTTTTCTTTTTTTTTTCATTTTTTTTCTCATTCTATTTATTAAAGATCATTTTATTATTAATAATAGTACATATGAAATAGAGACTCGTCCAGTCTAGCCTTCTTGATAATTAACACGATATAAATAAGGACTCTTCATCTAGTCTGCAACTTGTACGTGGCCCACTATTGGTATGTATTGGCCCCTCCCTCTGTTTTATTGATTGATGTGATTGTTCTAGTGATTGTACTCTGTCCTAAATGGGCTTGTTTCTAGTACAATAAATTGAATTGAATTGTCCCACGGTTTGGTGTTGCACTGACATGACCCATAACATTCCAATGCAAAACTCCTCACAGTAATGATATGTCTCTGTCTATCTCGCCTTGAAGCAGTGATCAGCCATCGAAAATATAATCCCCTGGCAAGGCATGTTATCGAGTTTAACTGGAATAAAATTACAAGCTAAATATAACAAATGCCACAAAACTTTCTGTCCGTACAAACGGCATGTGATTATTTGTTGGAACGAAGGTGGAAAACAGTCAAGACCAATTTGACCTTGGGAAGAGATCACGGCGCCCCACAGCAGTACGGATTGAGACTATTTTACAAATGGCTGCCTATTTATTTTTCGTATGTGACGATCTTGTTCATCAAACTGTGTCATATTAGAAGATACCAAGCGGAAAAGAGTCGAATTACGATACCAGGAATGATTTGGACCAGGTAAGCATCGCAAAATTATCTCACATTCCTCGGTGAGGAGAAAACTGAGCATTTATACCCTTGCCCTTGGGCATAAACGTGAGAAAATTATGTTGAAAACTGGGCTCCCCGTGATGGTTTTAGGTGGGTACATTACATTGTGCCGATCAAGCTCTATTCTGGTCAAATATTCTGTACGTATTTACAAATGGTATACACAGCCACACTGTATAGCACAATGATGCACTGCAAACACATTTTTAAAAATCCATTTGGCACTGATTATTCAATCAAACTTTGCACCCATATCAGGCTCAAATTTTGATCCTGAACATTCTAAATAAAGGAAAAAATACAGACATAAGTTTATAGCGTCCTAGGCTTTGGATTATGGATTATGAGAGGACCCAAATTTGGGTCGTACTATTGTCTGGCCGGCTGCCAGGCCGTGCCTGGCCGTGCCTGGCCTGGCCAGGCATTGTCAGGCCGGCTCAATTACGTGCATTCCAAAGGGAATTACAGCTATTTGTTGATCTTACTATAATGTTTATACAATTCTGCTTTTATCTAGTATATTTTCAGGTGTATATCGGCACTTCTAAGGCCCGTGGTGGTCGATTTAATCTTCCATGCTGGAAATCCCGGCATAACCAAGATGGCGGCCGACCAGCTAGGCGGGGTGCATGTAAAAACCAGATTTTCACATACGAAACGGGATTGCCTGACCAGGCTTTGTCAGGCCGGCTCGATTACGTGCATTCTTCAGAGATATATTATAATAAAATGATAATTAGCGTTATTTAATACACTGAGAGAATGTATTTTTCATGTATTTATTACGGGACAATAAAACTGGGGGAAAAATTGTCACATTTATGGCCCACATTTATATGTGCACGGCCCGGCCAGGCATTGTCAGGCCGGCTCTATTTCGTGCAATCTTCACGGAATTACAGCTATTTGTTCTATATATATACTATAATAAAATGATAATTAGCGTTATTGAATATACTGAGATTATGTATTTGCCAAAGTAAAGTTCCGACTTCAAGGGAAGCGGTTTGATGTTGAAACAAAAGCTTAGCAATACCTGTGGAGATGTCCTGATCATTTCTTTGGAATCCACAGAGTATTGATTGTTTGCTTCGCACCTTATTTCAAACATATATGCAGAATGTCCAATATAAAAAAAAATATAAACTTCACAACTGTCACAAACTCAAGAATTTATTGTCATTGCCCATGTGGATTGCCAGACTGTTATGATGACATGGTCGGTTGCGAAGCCATGAATGGAAAAAAATATTGCAATAATTGGTCCCACAAGTCATGTGCAGGACAAACTGAAAATTGGTTCTGTAAAACGCATATTTAACGTTACATTTTGATTGCAATCTTAGGTTAACGTTCATTTGCCATTACTTTTTATTGTCTGTTAATGTTATCTTTCATTCCTCCTATTATTATTATTTGTTAAAGTTATCATTATTCATTACTATTATTATTTGTTATAGTTATCATTATTCATTCCTATTATGATTTGTTAATGTTATCATTGAAATAAAACAAGAAATCTGAATCAATGTCATCGTGTTCCATTTACCCGATTTATAGTTTCAGTATCGCAATAATTGACAAACACATATAAATGTGACAATTTTTTCCCCAGTTTTATTGTCCCAGTTTTATTCTCTCAGTGTATTAAATAACGCTAATTATCATTTTATTATAATATATCTCTGAAGAATGCACGTAATCGAGCCGGCCTGACAAAGCCTGGTCAGGCAATCCCGTTTCGTATGTGAAAATCTGGTTTTTACATGCACCCCTCCTAGCTGGTCGGCCGCCATCTTGGTTATGCCGGGATTGCCAGCATGGAAGATTAAATCGACCACAACGGGCCTTAGAAGTGCCGATATACACCTGAAAATATACTAGATAAATGCAGAATTGTATAAACATTATAGTAAGATCAACAAATAGCTGTAATTCCCTTTGGAATGCACGTAATTGAGCCGGCCTGACAATGCCTGGCCAGGCCAGGCACGGCCAGGCACGGCCTGGCAGCCGGCCAGACAATAGTACGACCCAATAAATTTCTGTTTTGGTATCATTCACTCTTACAACATGCTATACAAGAACGGGGAACAATTCTTCAGCAGTCCATGACTTGATCAATTGGGGTACAGATTTGCCACATATATGCAACTCAGTGTATGTAACCACCACTGAGTTGCACATCCTTACTAGGGCAAGCATCAGTAGCGTCATTTTCTTCGTGCCCAAACATGAGAAAATGTACAATTGACTATGGCATTTAACGGGTTGTAAACATGTCAAATATACTTCTCTCCCCCGACACAAAGTATCTGGCTCATTCCTGCAGCGCAAATACACGTAAATAGCACCAAACCATGTCACTATCTTCCTATCACGCTCAAATGTTGAAAATGGCCTAACTACAACAAACGCTCCAATGCGCATGCACCGCTTCAAAGCAGAAATATAAAAACCACTTTACGATATGTCGTAAAGAAGAAGGCGTCATCAGCTAGTGGGCAGGGCCTAATGCACATGGTCAAGCTCCATCTCCGTTACCCCAGCAGCTGATGACGCCTTATTTACGACATATCGTAAAGTGTTTGTGTTATTAGCGGTGCATGCGCATTGCAGTGTTTGTTGGACTTGACTGCCATTTTCAACATTTGAGCGTTATAGGAAGATAGTGACATGGTTTGGTGCTATTTACGTGTACTTGGGCTGCAGGAATGAGCCAGATACTTTGTGTCGGGGGAGAGAGGTATATTTTACATGTTTACAACCCGTTAAATGCCATAGTCAATTGTACATTTTCTCTTGTTAAAATGTTTGGTCACAAAGAAAATGACGCTACTGATGCTTGCCCTAGTAAGGATGTGCAACTCAGTGGTGGTTACATACACTGATTTGCATATATGTGGCTAGGGTACAGATATGCTGCAAGTTTGGACTGGTGCCCAATATTCTTTACGAATTGATTTCAGTACTCGTACATCAAAATATACCAGGAATACATACTGGGACTCATAAATCATGGCAATTTATCTGGATTTTCTATGGGCGGAATTAACCAGCTGTGATACATAAATGTCCATGGAAACTTTTCAGTGAATATGAGAATGTGTCGTGCACTTCTTTTGTTGGCAGTTGGGATTATTAGACTGTTTATCGTAACTTAAACAGGTTGGGGAAAATACCTTGATCGGGGTATTATACCTTGATCAAGGTATTAGCCTATTGCCCAATCGTGGTATAGGCTATGTCAACTTCAGTTTTTATATATTTATGGAAAATGTGGACATTCACAAACATGCCGGACTGCATGAATCTTTCAACAACATTCATTGCTTCATTATTCCATGATTTTCACGGCAACGTATTGCTTCGTTTTATGCGACTAATCATTCAAATTAGCCACTTAAATATTTCAAAAATGAAACATGGCTTCAAATGACATTCGGTGAAATTTATTCTGCAAAATGAAAAAAAAACATTGGGTGGCATTACTTTCCACAGCTGTCCTGCAAATCAGTAGCTTTTCTTGTTGCCTTGAATTTCAGGTAGGCCTAAGTAGTGGGTAGAGGGCAACTAAAGTATCATTTCACCCGGATGTAACTATGACGTCACAACTGGATGGTTTTGTAACGAGTCTTTTGATTGGTTGAATTGTAAGTGTGAGGTTGAATTTGATTGGTTGAGGTGTCGTCCCTGTTGTAAAGCAAGATGGTGGGTGTCGGCCCTGTTGTAAAGCAAGATGGCGGCGTGGTTCGGGCATGTTCGGGCATGTTCGGGCAAAAAAAAAGTTCCGGCAAAAAACAAAAAAAAAAAATGTATTCATGCGCGGTGATGCGGTTTGGCCGTGGTTTTGGCGGTGATTCGGTCTCGGGAAAAAGCTTCCGCGGAGAAAAGTAGTCCCTAGATAAAATGGTTCGATGGGGTCGAGTGAGGTATCAAAGTGAAGGTTAGGTGAAGGAGCATCTAATGGGCTGGGTGTGGGGTTGAAATATCGTCATTCTGCGCATGCGCGGCGGCCGAAGGGTATGAAAATAGCCCTTTTGGAGCTAGGGGAGCCCCTAAGGGTCCGATGGGGTCGAGTGAGGTATCAAATTGAAGGTTAGGTGAAGGGGCATCTGATGGGCTGGGCGCGGGGTTGAACTATCGGCATTCTGCGCATGCGCGGCGGCAAAAGGGTATGAAAATAGCCTTTTTGGAGCTAGGAGATTGACTACTGGTCCAGTGGGGTCGAGTGAGGTATCGATGTGAAGCATTCGTGAAGGGGCATCTGATGGGCTGGGTGTGGGGGTGAAATATCGGCATTCTGCGCATGCGCGGTGGCCCAAGGGTATGGAAATAGCGGTTTTGGAGCTAGGGGAGTCCCTAATGGGCCAATGGAGTCGTATGAGGTATCAAAGTGAACCATTCGTAAAGGGGCATCTGATGGACTGGGTGTGGGGTTGAACTATCGGCATTCTGCGCATGCCTGGTGGCCCAAGGGTATGGAAATAGCCGTGTTGGAGCTAGGGCAGCCCGTAATGGACCAATGGGGTCGAGTGAGGTATCAAAGTGAAGCATTCGTGAAGGGGCATCTGATGGGCTGGATATGGGGTTGAACTATCGGCATTCTGCGCATGCGCGGTGGCCCAAGGGTATGGAAATAGCCGTGTTGGGAGCTAGGGCAGCCCCTAATGGACCAATGGGGTCGAGGGAGGTATCAAAGTGAAGCTTATGTGAAGGGGCATCTGATGGGCTGGGTGTGGGGTTGAACTATCGGCATTCTGCGCATGCGCGGTGGCCCAAGTGTATGAAAATAGCCGTGTTGGGATGTAGGGGAGCCCCTAATGCACCAATGGGGTCGAGGGAGGTATCTAAGTGAAGCATTCGTGAAGGGGCATCTGATGGGTTGGGTGTGCGGTAGGAATATCATTCTGCGCATGCGCAGATGCAATACGGAGGTCTCGTCCAATCAGAAGCGAGTATTTCAAATCCGTCCCAGAGCTCTCGTCCAATCAGAAGCAAGTATTTTGACCCGGTGCATTATGGGACATATCCAAGATGGCGGCACGTATGTTCAAGATGGCGGCACATCCGGTGTCGAAAACTGGCCATTTTGTCGGATGTGGTCACTCAGTGTCGAAAACTGGACCCTGTATGACGTCACTGCCGGGTTTTTCACTAAAAAACTACCTCCAAACATAGAAGAGTTCCACATGTTTCCCCTTACACGTCCGTATGGTCAACCGCCGGCACCTTTTCCCGCCCCGCCCCGCCCCGCAGCGCGCGCGCGCGGGTTCTCCGGCAGTGTGCGCGCGCGCGCGGGACAAAAGGTCACATCCAAGTCACAATGTTGCGGCATCGATATAGTCAGAGCTTGAGCACAAAAAAGGGGATTCTAGATGAACCTGGGAAAGATGGGCAGTTCCATTTGGACCAATCAGCTGTCGAGAAAAAAGAGCCAATCAGCGGTCGAGAAAAAGAACCAATCAGCGGCCGAACAATCAGCCAATCGAATTGGGGTACTCACGGTGTGCTTTCGCTGACGTCCGCGCCTACATCCGGGTTCTTCTCAACATCCGGGTATTGTTTTCTGGACATGGATGGGTTAGCTTTGGCTCCATTCTAGGCCACCGATTGGCTAATACGGTGTTCAAAGCCACTTTCATGCATTATGTTCATAGAACTTATAGTCATAAACTTAATCTATACGTGTTGGATGAGTCTCTTCACTCACCGTATACACGTACCTCAATGAAATGCCCGCTCCAAACCTACACCAAAAAACACGTACTTGGTCTGTGGGCTGATTTCATCGGCTCTCTCTATTTTACTATAGTACTCTTGCATTCTAACCTTGATGGGTTACATTGTGGCCCCATCCTACACCACTGATTTCAGTTTGATTGAATCTCCGCATTGGGCATTGATGCATTATGAATAAAACACACAAGACAGGGTTTTTTGGTGAGATCTCATTTTTTTTTTATTCAGTGAACAACAGCAACGTGAGAACAACCACGTGAAACCTGAAGCCCAGAACAAGGGGCTTGTAATTAACTGAAGCCCAGAACAAGGGGCTTGTACATTGAAAGAACTTAAGCCCAGAACAAGGGGCTTGTAATTAACTTAAGCCCAGAACGGGACTTGTACATTGAAATGATGGGCAGCCCAGTCATAGACGAGTACATCGCGGTCCTCGGCCTTGGGGTACTCGCCAAACATCTGTACGATGGTAGATAAGGGTCTTCCCCGGCATCGATGGTACAGGTAAAACAAGCAATATTGTCCGCACGCGCTACTGCTAAGGCTTTGCAACGTTTGACTGTTCCAACACCACGTCTCTGTGCTTTGATGCATGAAATCTGTTAAATCGGGATGGAGGGGTGGCAGGCCGTACGGGTCAAAGTATTCGCCCTGCAGTTCTGTCAAGTACACGGCCACCCAATGTTCACCGGGCC
Source organism: Hanleya hanleyi (assembly GCA_036873755.1). Classification (NCBI taxonomy): domain Eukaryota; kingdom Metazoa; phylum Mollusca; class Polyplacophora; order Lepidopleurida; family Hanleyidae; genus Hanleya; species Hanleya hanleyi. Next base: position 1,579 of record JAVTVY010048367.1, on the reverse strand, counting down.
GATCCATCGGGTCGGTGTTGAGAACGTAAGCAGCAGGATACATACGGTCTAATGGGAACATATCTCGGGCGAACACCCCTTGAAACACCCTACGTGTCTCTGGGTCATTCTCCAGCACGGTGGTTATCTGGTCTGTATCCATGTTAGGTGGAGAAGTCACACAGCACGTTGCGCGCCTTGTCCACTTGAATGATGTTGTCAAACTCGGCGTAGCAGATCACATTGACGGTGCTCCGGAGGGCTCGTTGAAAGTGGATTTCCAACCGTAAATTGCCTTGTTTGGCCAGGGCCAGCTGATGGTCGTTCTCTAAGGTGGGGGTCAGATCGAAACAGAACAACGTGTATCCGTTCCCGTAGTCCTCCCGACTGATGAAATTCCCTTCGTCTTGGTTGATTTGACCGGCGGCTGTAAACAGGCTCTGATAGGCTCGAATGAAATTCGCGCGCCCAAAGTTCGGGGTTAAGGCCGTGGCTGGCACCTGTTGTCCATCCACATGCAGGGCCACAAAATTGATGCCGAAATGTTTAAAGTCAAACGGATTCTCTGGGTAGGCTCCACTGAAACTGGTATTTTCCACACAGGCAAGGATCAATCGCTTGGGTAGTTCCCCCAGGAACAGGTTGTCTTTGTTGGCGGTCGTATTTCCAGCAGACACAGAGAACACTTTGGTTTGCACACGTCGGATAGGGTACTGGGCTGGTTTTGTTTCCAAGGCTTTCATGTGTCCCAATTGAACGGCTGGATTCGGTTTCAATTTCGGACATACAGGACTGCGTCTTCGATGACAATCTTATAGTCAGCTACATGCGCCTCTACGTTAGTGGCCATCAAGGCGAAGGTCGGAGGCGCCCGTATCAGTCGGATTTTGATGGGGACCTTGTTCAAGAGGTATCGGTCTTGCATGAACATGTCTGCGTGCAGTCGACCCATGACATCCACCGAGACGCCGTTCGCGGTCAAAGCCTTCCGTTTGCTATATCCCGTATTGTCGTTCTCGGCGCCCATGTGCTCGGCTTTGTCCTGGTAGAATAAAGCGGCTGTCAGCTGAGATTTTTTAGCCTCTCGCCCATGCGACAACAGCGTCTCGATGTAGGCTCGATAGGGGTACGTGTTGGTCGAGTCACTGATGAGTTTGTCGCTGAGAAATATATCCACCTGTTGAAACATCGAATGCAGCCAGAGATTCGTGGGGCCCACCGTTGCTTGGTCGGCGATTCTGGTGCCATCTCCATTGGTGATCTTGGCTTTCACATATAAGTATGTATGGGCTAAATCCACATAGGTCGTATCCGCATTACTGATGGTGAACTCAATGGGCCCTGTTGCATTGATGCTGGAGATCGGGAGATGCTCCACCCATAATCCTTGTTCGGCACTGGTCTGGGTGGGCGGGACGGTCCATAAATCAAATTCACTGTTGGTGGAGGGGCAGGACTCGGCGTGGATCAAGGCCATGTTTTAAGAAAAGATATCCCGGGTCTTCTTCGATGTGCGTCGTCGCTGGGTCGGTCGTCGACTGGTGCGTGATCTCGGTGGGGCAGCTCTTTTATTCCCTACGGTGCGTTGTGCTTTGGCCAC